>JAJLUR010000006.1:55205-109485 GCA_030674225.1 Blastobotrys terrestris | reverse complement strand
TCGTGCAGCATCGATCGCACAGACAAATTCACACACTTCTAATTTGTCCTCTTCAAATATATAAACAGAAATATAAAAACGAAGAGAAAGGGTGTGCAGTATAATGTTAAATGGTGGTCTTACGGAGAGGCCTCGAGTAGTGTCTGGCCAGAACGAAGCTGAAAGTCAGGTAAGAACACCAGGCACCCGGAGACAAACCATTACACCGGAACCTTGGGGTCTACACTCAGTTCCAGGGATATTATCCGACTTCCAGAAGCACGTAGACAGTCAAAATCCCGTGGGTAAACGCGACGTCGATGGAAAGTATATTTATTCGGAAGAATTGGACGACACGTCCACTCAGAATGACTTCATGGCTAGCATACCCGCCTTGATTTCGTTACCAACGAGCTTGTTGGCTGCTGAGCATCTGGTGGACAGAGTAGATCATCAAAGCATCCCAATAGTGTCCCTAAGCATGTTATCAGGGACCACGCTACTTCTCACCGGGTTGGCTCTTCAGCTCGGTAATAACAACACTAACAACAGAACAACTTCTTCCACTTCAGAGCAAAAAAAAAATACAGCCTTCCTCCTGCTTGGGCTGGTTTCACTAATGATATCGTGCTCAATGCTGGGTCCAGTTCGAACTACAATGGCTGTTATATTTTCGTTGAATTTGCCAATTAATTGCGAGTTCATGACGTTAATTCCTCATGTGATTTTCTCACTGGCTATGTTTATTGTAGACTCGGCGGTGATTTTGCCATCTGCTACAAGTTTAATTGGCTACTTGGCACTGATCGTAGCGTGTTATTGCCTCGCGTTCCAATCTCTCGATGTATCTCCATCAATAACGTGCATTTTAGGTGCTGGCTTGTTGGTACCCGGTATTATAGCTGCCAGACCTGGATTAGATCTCCTAACTGTGCTATTAATCGCAAGTGGAGCAGTCGGTGTTTTCCTTTTATCGAAGCGGGATTTAGCTCCAACTCGGTGGAATATTGGTATTAGTACACTTATCGCCGCTGGGTTCAGTTATTTGGTACACGACATGTGTTCAGCAAATTTAGTGTTGGCCGGATTTTCAGCGCTGATTCCTGTTTCCGGGAAATCTAGAGGAGGCGAAAGATCACGGCACACAAGTGATTTTGATAATAACAGTGAAGGACGGACAAAGACATCAAAAAGGACAATTATAGACTCTATCCTCAGGCATGAGGACACTAGAAGCATTTTTTATTTTTTGCTTTTGAATTTCAGCTTTATGTTGATTCAGTTGCTGTATTCAGTGCTGTCTCACTCACTCGGGTTACTCTCTGACAGTATCCACATGTTCTTTGACTGCCTAGCGCTGCTAGTGGGGCTTGTGGCAAGTATCTTATCCAAATTTCCTGCTTCGTCCAGATTTCCGTATGGCCTTGGTAAGGTGGAAACGGTCTCAGGGTTTGCTAATGGTTGTCTACTTATTGTGATCTCAGGTGGGATTATTGCCGAGGCTATTGAAAGAATCACTCATCCAGTTGAATTGGAAAAAACCACGCAATTACTTTTTGTATCGTTCGCTGGTCTTGTTGTAAACTTGGTTGGCATTTTTGCATTCAATCATGGCCATACTCACGGTCATTCACATGGTGGTGGTGGTGATAGCCATTCCGGAAGCGAACATAGTCATACTCATGGTCACAGCCATGAACATGGTCATTCGCATGGCCACAGCCACTCACATTCGCACTCTAGTTCAAATGAAAACATGCATGGCATTTTTCTCCATATTGTTGCAGATACATTAGGATCGATAGGAGTGGTTGTTTCTACTTTATTGACAAATTACTTCGGATGGGCAGGTTTTGATCCGTTGGCGTCGATGCTCATTGCGGTGTTGATTTTTGCATCCTCGATTCCGCTGATCACAGCATCTGCAAAAACGTTGCTTCTTTCATTAAATGACAATCAGGAATATCTCTTAAGAGAAATTCTGAATGATATTTCTATTACGGATGGTGTAGCTGGTTACACAGTTCCAAAATTTTGGCAGGCTGATGAGAAAATTCGAGGTACCTTGCACATTCAGTTTCATGAGGGAGCTAACAGCACACATGTGCGAGATAAGATTGAAAACCGATTCAAAAATGATGGAATTGATAACGTATTTATCCAGATGGAAAATGAAAACAGTTCATGCTGGTGCAGAAAAAAAAAGTAGCCTCAAGGAGGTAGAATGTCTTTGAAAAAAGAAAAACAAACGAAAGAAATAACACAAAAATAACCTTATAGACTATAGTACTATCAATATCTGATGTTTTTCAGTCGGTGTGAAAACTTTTTGTCTCCAGGAACGCTTTCTGGTAGGCACGTTTCCTTTAGTAAACACGGGAAACATCTAACATGGGATATCTAAACGGTTACCTTATAAATACTTAATTAGAATGCTTCATCCGGAATTTCCACCTCATCGTCAGGTTCTTTAGGCTCTTGGGCCTCTGACCATTGCGTAACATCATCGATATAACTTAAAATCGTGCCAACACTCTCGGGAACTTTGGATTGAAGTGGTAGGAATTGAACCATGCCAAAATCATCAATCAAATTTGCAATGGATTTGTTCAGCTCATGGAAATTGGGATTAGTTTTGGAATTAGCCTCATCAGCCAATAATAATGGATCTGGGTTCAAATATCGCTTGAGTTCTCTTTTAGAAACTTCGTCAGTAATCAAATCAGTTTTGGACAAAACGTTAATATGAGGTGTCTCCAACATGATCATGGCAGACATAGCGCTCAAAACCCCAGAGAAGAATTTAGGACGGTCTAGAACAAACGGAGCCTCCAAAAGATAGGTGGCACATAGAGAGAAGTTTAATGCTCCGGATAAATGCTTCACTATAGTCGGTAAAACCGGGATGTGGGTGTATAATTCAATCTGTCCGGGACAGTCAAAAATTAAATATTCTTCTTCGTAATCGCCAATTTCCTCATCCAACCAATCCAAATTGTTTAACAGGAATTCGAAGCAATATACCAGCCCACCATTGGGCCCGTAATCCATTTCTTCCATGACATCTTCCAAGGAAATCAAGTCTCTGATGTCTACTGAAAACTCGTATTCTGTTGGCTCCGCAGCCGGATCGAGGTTGACAATGTGGGCTCGTCTCCCCAAAGACTGAATGTGAGTGATTAATGCGGAGCAAAATGTAGACTTCCCTACACCTGCCGGGCCCAAAACTAATACTCCTACTCTTGACATCGTATTGTATTATTTTATTACTATCGATTGTTTATTGAGCTATCGCAGAGTCCCATTGAAATTTTGTGTAATTGCCGCAATATATGCGGCGCAATACCTATACCCCACCCCGGGGGACGTAACAAAGTGCTTGAAAATGATGTCCTTGAACGAAAGCACTAATAAGGGCTTTTTTCTGCAGCGGTTGTTAATATCTTCCAGACCATTTTAGGTAGCATCCAGTGGGGCCCAGCTGGATCGGTGGTGAGCGTGGGTGTCTACGACTTGCTTGGTTTCCGGGAAAGAGGGAAAAACCTTAACTCTGTGAAGTGCATTTGGCATTTTACTTCTTTCTCCTAGTGAGAAAAGCATTGGCTATATCTAGATACCTGTAAGGCTAATTTAATTTTTTTCCAGCTCGACGCAGCCCATTTTTTTTTTTTTTTTTTTTTTTACTGGAATAGGATGCCGCTCGCACGGCACACTTGGATCTGTAGAATCCATCAGGGGTCGCTCCAGCACGACTTTTCTAGAGTAAATTACAATCACCGGTGGATTGTTGCTACTGGTCATGCTGTGTGCAAGCTGTGTACAATCTGAGTGGAGCAGTTGACTTTCGGCAGACAGGCAGCAGCGTGGTGGAAATACCACTCAATTTTAAAGCCATTATTCCTTTTAAACTAAACTTTGAGCCCATAGCAGCTCAACTCTGAGTTTTCTAGGTTATTTCCGTTGTCACTGCATCCTACGTATCCGGTCAACCAGTCATCATTCATGGTATATGAATAGTTAACTGTAGTGAAACATAATTCTCTCCTTTTGAAGAATCCTTAGAAATCTCATATACCTTCATTCATACTGAATAACTTGATGCACAGTGCTTTATGGACGGCATATGTATTGCTAATGGAAATGTTTCCATTTGTTTACGGCGGAAAGCCGATCATACTAGTTGACGAATAAGATCTATGCATAGACAAAAAAGATGCACAACACGTTCTGCGATATACCCAAAGTTAGGGGACCAAAGAAGCCGTTGGATGGCTGATGTTTATCTGTCTTTAAGGAAGATCCTTCCTGTTCTTCCGTATTTATCTGCATATGGATTAGAAATAATAATAATAAGAAAAAAAAAAGGGAAATGCCCCATTTGTTAAAACGGATATGGAGTCTGCATAGATCAGAAATGTAATAGAGCTGCTTTCGAAGGTATATTCTGTATCTTGTAACACTTGGTACCATTAAGGAAGTGTGGCCAATGTGGAGTAGGGGGGTTTCACAATGTGTAGTATCTTATTTTGCTCAGGCGGACTGTATTTTAGAAAAAGCAAAGAAAGATTCGAAAGAAAGCGAGCGGTAAATAAAAAAGACGATTACTTTGAAAGCTTGATCGCATCGACCCGATGCGTACCCCGTTTTTGAAGCCGTGCTACCTGCAGAGAATCCAAATAAAAAACACCTATGTATCCGGATACGTATACGCAACTATTATTCTACCAGGAATTATAACTATGCACATAATCAGGATTTAGCTCGGCTTGACACCAAGCGCATAGAGCATAGAACCAACACTTCTATTTCTCTACATAACCGTGTCCACGTGATTCACTTCCTTTTTGCGCATATGCATAGATAGGGGTACCGGTATGAATGCAAATACAATTCCTTTTCCGTAGCCAACCAGCTACTGAAATTCTACGCATGCATATTTAGTCTAGTTCTCGAAGATATCGATACCAATAATAGCGCTGCTAGAGTTCGAATAGCCGGCTACGGCTACTGTGCATTGCACATCACTGCTGCTCTATGACGTCTGATGTTGCACAAAGTACTTCATGCCGGCATACAGATCATTCGAGTGATGCAAATTGAGTGCTTTTTTTTTCCTGCATATCGACCGAACGTATAATTAATTATAGCCTCATCACAAGAGCCTCGGGTATGTATATTTACAACGTTAATCCCCGTTTTTTATATTTTTTTATTTTATTTTTTCATTTTTTTTATTTTTTCATTTTTCATTTTTCATTTTTTATTTTTTATTTTATATTTATATTTATTTGCTTGTTTTTTTTTGTTCCCCTATATCAGGGGCTATTGTTTAGGTAATCGTTAACAGAGGATACAAAACAACACGGAAGTATGGATTTGCAGGTATCCCCGAAATGTAGATGTGCATACGAAAATCACATCGGTTGTCACTATTCCTGAAACACATTATTGTAGCCGTAACGTCACATTTTTTTTTTTTCCTAATAGCCTCCACGCATGGAACAAATTCCAACATCAAGTCGCCAGCTGCCAGATGTGCAGATGCATACAAAACCTGCTATGATATCATAACGCTGTAGAGGTACGACAATTAGACATTCGAAATTCTCTGGCTAGCGTCATGTCCCATTTCATCGTGAACCTGGACTTGGGCATAGTGGTTAAAGAACTTAGCGTTTTTAAGGGGCCCTCAGATATCCCCACAACGCATGAGAATAGAAGAAAGTATAAATAATGCCCGCACTAAACTCCGAATTCACCCACCACCACCACCACCACCACTACTACCACCTGCGGCCGTAATGATTGCGAGCGCACTAGCTACTCCCGGGAACTTGCGTCATAGGCCGATCCTCCGAAGACCCTGATGATATCTAATACACACCCCTCCCTCTCCACAGAAAGAGCAGGCCTCGGTCGGGACTGAGGGGGGGTGGCCGACATGCACACAGTTGCACAGTCAGGCTAGCCATACCTAATATAACAAAGTCAGCATAAACCACATCTTCAGGTTTTCGTGCACTGTCATACGGCTGATGGGAACAATTATGTTCAAAATCGCGCCCGATTCCGTTCCATAGCATCGTTGGGAACTGCCGCGCCTGGGCTCATCACGGCCCTTCGGAAAAACCGGCGGCACCAGCTGTTTCAAAACGTGTTCCCCCGCCTCCCCCCACCGCCGCCTGTTTACCCTACTTGCGTGCTGCGTAAAAAAGAAAGTCCGTACGGAAAACTAAAATACCAGGCTTTCGGACCACCGTGATTTTTCACATATATATATATGCAGATAGCTATACTAGCCCTTAGCTTCTTTAATTTTGAAAGGGGTTATTAAATTGATTTGTATTTATTTATATTAGCTACAAAAGAAGTGTGCTTCGTTGGCTCTATCTTTCCGCTACACACACTGACTCTCACTCACTCACTCTCACTCTTACTCTTACTCTCTCTGTCTCTCTCGCTCTTTTATCTGTCCCATGTGTTCCGCCACTCACAACGTCCATGACCTTCAGTCTCATGCGCTGACACCGGATATGGTCACACAGCTGCTCAAGACGTATGTCAGCGGGATCACCAACCTCGACAGTCGCCTGCTTGAACAGTCATTATCTAGCTATGCTCAGCAGCGCATGAAAGTAATTAGATACGGGCTTGTTTGGGATGAAAATAGTGTGTTCCGCTGGTTCGAAAGAAACCACGAGCTGAAGTCTAGTCTACACACTGCAAGAATTTTGGACGGTCTAGACGTTTTCTTAAACGACCTAGAGGAGAATATCTTTGAATCGGTTCATTACATGAACTGCAATGGGTTGTATGCTGTAGTGCAGCTTAAGACGACGTCAGATCCATTGTTTGTTGCACTAACTCTTGAAGCCGATAGCTGGAAAATAGTGGCCTTTTTTAGCACGGTCTATGATGGCTTTATGGATGTTCAAAAGTTTTGGCGCACTCGCATATCGGAGGCAGGCAGAGTTTTTGACCAGCATCAGCCTGAGCCGACAGAGGATGACGAGAGCGATGCTGACTACGTTCCTCGGAACGACGATAGGTCCGAACACGAAGAGAACGCGGACGAACAAGCCGATGAGGATGACTACTGGAAGCAATATGATGCTGCTTTAGAAGAAGACGATGATAATGACAATGATGATAATAGAAGCACTGACGACGCAAAACAAGATAACGACGCAATGATTGACGATGCAGATGATCACTCCGACGACGCTTACTATAATCAGTATGATAATGTAGAGACTGCTATCGGTGATGGCGAAGAGGGTGAAGATAGAGGAGGTGCCGGTGATAATGGAATGAATGAGTATATTGAGAGCTCAATTACCAGCCTTCACCAGCTGGCAAGGAAGAACGGTATGACTACATTAGATTTCCACAAGACTGTTTTCCAGGTTCTGGGAAATCTTCCCCAGTAGTACGACGATTTAGAAGTGTGGGTTCTGTAGAGTACGAATTGAAAGACACAATGCATGCGGATTATATAACTCGTGATATTGGTGGTTAAACCCCATTCCAACGTATTTCTAACCTTCAGTGAGCTTAGAGATGGTTCCAACAGCACAGCGTGTGTGGGTCTCTAAAACCGTTTATGCATGCTGAAGTGGAGTTTCGCCATCTATGCATACCTTAAGGTTTTTATTTATATATTTATCTATATCTATCCTCTATGGCCTCTTTCGATGTCAACATCAATCAAGAGTTAAATTGATATTCAGCTTATTCTTGTGCATACAAAACCAACTGAACCTCCCCCGTCCCCCGCAAAAGCGCCAGTAATTCATACTATTTTTATATGCATATCACTTAAACACCCTAGTCAGATGTTCGCCGAAGAGTTTGATCGCTGCCACCAGTTTATCTTCCGGGGCGGAACAGAAAGTACCGCGGAAATAAAGAGCATTAGCATAATCCTCCGAAACTTCCAATTCTTTCTGGGGCGGGTCAGTTTTATCGTTGACAACAAACCAATGGCCAGGAATCATCTGCACCCCATGCTTCATACCTGATTCGTAAATGTCGACCTCAGCAGTCAGCGGATCACTTCCCAGCTGACTATATTTTGGATATTTGCGGCCATCAATTTTGATCCAGAAAAACATGCCTGCCGCTGGAGCAACGAATTCACAAACATCCTTCGGGAAGTATTTGTCCATCGTATCCAGGGCAATGTCTCTCTTTTCGGTATATATCTTCTTGAGGCCAATTAGCCAGTCAAGATAACCATCCTGTCCCCATGAGCTGAGAACGCCAAAGACAAGCGACTGCACAAATCCAGAAGGGAATTGGATCGTGACCTCATGTAGCCTGCGCATACGTTCAATCAAAAATGATGGCCCCGTGATCCATCCGAGACGGGCCCCAGGTGAGAGGATCTTGGAGAACGAGTCCAATCTCACCACTCTGCCGTCAACATCGATGTCCAAATAAGACTTGACTAGAGATGATAGAAATTCTGCATGAGAAGGAGTCTTAGAATTCTCCTCCCGTTGTTTAATGTCGGTGGTGTAGGGGGCCATTTGGAGGAAATAGTACGGTTCGTCTTCAACAATAATGAAGTCGTGTTTCTGTGCTAAAGCATAGATGGCTCTTCTTCTTTCTAAAGAGAGTGTGGAGCCTGTTGGGTTCTGACCGGTTGGGATCGTATACAAAAGCTTGGGCTTGGGGCCAATCCAATTACTCAATTGCCGGTCCAGTTCCTCCGGAATAATCCCATATAGGTCGACCTTAGCAGGGACAATTTTGACTCCGGACCCGTGGGCACATTCTACCGCTGAAGAAAAGGTAAACTCCTCGGCCAATATGGTATCACCGCGGTTAGTGAGTGTTCTCAGAATGCTATCCCAGCCCTGAGAATTACCAACGGAAAGAATAATGTCCCAATCGTCATTGGCAATATTATGAATTAAGTTTGTATGTTCAGCGATGAAATGAAGCAATTTGTTGTTCCCAGAGGATGAGCCGTATTGAAGGGATTCATTCAACGGGATCACTCCGGTACTGTCCTCTTCTTGACCATAGTATTTGTTAACACTGACTTGCTTTCTGTTCTCATCGGTAATTGGCGCATTGATTCCTCGAGCAAATGGAGGTCTTAAGGTGTCCATGACAATGTTGTCAAACGGGAACATTTCCGGTAGTGGTAAGCCACCTCCAAGAGAAATAAGATTAGGGTCATAGAAGTGTTTGAATGCCTGCTTCAGATTGGACGGATTTCGTGATTTGGCTTCTTCAGAGAGCAAGTGCCGTAAATCTTTAGTTCCAGTCATTATTACTATGTTAATGTTTTTGTTAATAACACTATCAACAAAGCAGAATCCGCCCGCTAGGGCGTTTTAAATAACCATTTGCTTCTCCGCACCCACGGTGTCTTAAGCGGGCCGACAGGTCGCTGTGAACTGAATTTTGGGGCCAAATAATGATCGTCCCAGGCGAGATTCGCCGGGTAGAGAGATATGGTGCTCTCTCCCCGCAGAGCGCCTTTTTTTTTGTTTGTTTGTTTGTTTTAGGACCTCCATTCACCCGAGGATAGCTGTTTCGAAGGAGGACTGGGCGAGATGTGATATCTTCGATATGTGTGTTGGAAAGCACAGCACTTGAGCTTTTACTACTATTGTTATTACGAATTTGCACTATTACGAATCATTCTAGCTTGCTCTCAGATACTAGAATATCACCACTAACTAGATATTGTACACATCGGAACACTTGTGAACCTCGTAGATCTCCCTTTATCATTCTCTTTGATAAAGGTGGGAAGCCGGTTATATCAATAAAGTCCCATCGATATGCCGTACCCCTTATATTTTCTTTTTATTACTCGGGCCAGCCATAGCTGTGGTGATCATCCGTTGCCGATCCCTCTTCCCCAAAGGTCAACTCACGTCGAAGGTTATAGCCATAAACTTCAATGGCCTTATGAAACTTAGCCGAGTGTATAAAAGAACCTGATCTTCCGGGAGCTTGCTCTTTTTTATTATCTTCCTTCATCTAATAATATTAAAAAAAAAAAAAAATGACTTCTGGTGTCACTCTGGCTACTTATCTCTTCACGCGAATCAAGCAACTCGGTATCGAACACATTCTCGGGGTGCCCGGGGATTTCAATCTGCAATTGCTTGATTATGTGTATCGAGTGCCTTCTTTGAAGTGGGTTGGATTTTGCAACGAATTGAATGCTGCTTACGCTGCTGATGGATACGGTCGAGCAAAACAAGCTCCCGGGGTTTTAGTTACTACCTATGGTGTAGGTGAATTATCTGCACTCAATGGTATTGCTGGTGCCAGGGCCGAAAGCGTCCCACTTCTACACATTGTGGGGATGACTGGACGAGCTATTCAGGAGGAGAACTTGTGGATCCACCACGTCCCTCCTCCAGACTCGAAAAGGCGGATCATAACAGATACCTGCAAACATCCAAACCTTTGGCTTGCGCGCACGAAGTCCTCTATGATCCTAAGGATGCCACTGAGCAAGTTGATCGTGTTATCAGCGAAGTTTACAAGCAAAACAAACCTGGGTATCTGTACATTCCGGCTGATATGGTCCATAAGAATGTCTCTTCGGACAGATTGAACACTCCATTGGATCTTTCAATTGTCAATCCCTCTGAAGACCTCGAAGATCAAGCAATTGATCATCTTTTGCAAGAGTTATACCGTGCGAAGAACCCATGTATCGTTGCCGACACCCTTGCGGAACGTCACCGTACCGTGCCGTTCATCAGAGAACTTGTTAGTAACACTCAATTCTTGACCTTCAATACTTCTATGGGGAAGGGGATCATTAATGAAAATGATCCTTCGTACGTTGGCGTGTACAATGGTAAGATATCCGGAGATGGTATCTCTGCCGCAATCGAAGAATCCGATCTAGTAATATATATCGGCCCTCTGTTCTCTGACGGAAATACTGGTGCGTTCACCAGCGACACCAGACCTGAAAAAACTATTGAACTTCACAACCTCTATTGTAAGGTCAAGGGCAAAGACTATTCTGGAGTTCATTTTCATCCATTGCTGAAGAAGCTTTTGAAGAAGATTGATTATTCCAAGTGTCCTAAAACTAGTCTTTCCAGGCCTCCGAGGTCGCTCGTCAAACATGAACAGTCTCAAGAGGACCCAGATTCCATTTCTCAAAGCCATTTCGCTGAATTTATGAATGAGTACATGCAGCCAAACGATTGTCTCTACGTAGAATCTGGTACTTTTCAATTCGGCTGTCAGGACATTTATCTCAAGGAGAACTCCACTTTCACTACCCAAATCTTCTATTCTTCTATCGGCTTTACTTTCCCAGCAATTATTGGATCCTGTGTCGCACGCAGAGAACAAGATCACCCAGGTAGAGTTGTTCTAGTTGAAGGCGACGGCTCTGCTCAAATGACCATTCAAGAACTCGGTACCATGATTCGCTACAAGCTCAACCCAGTCATATTTATCCTCAACAACGATGGATATGCTATAGAACGCGCTATCTGGGGACCTGAACAAGGTTATAACGATATTTGTCCAGGTTGGAAATGGACTCAACTTTGTGAGTCGTTGGGTGGGACTCCTGGCAAAGACTGCATGTCCTTCCAGGTCTCGACAAAGAAAGAACTGGACAACTTGCTTACGTCTAACGAATTGAATGGACACAGTGACAAGCTTTGCTTGGTAGAAGTCATGTTGGGCAAGTACGATTATCCCTGGAGGTTGCGCGATCAAATTCGAACGATGACCAATTTCAACGTCAACAAGTTTAAAGAATATGCGAGGAGCCATGGCGAAATCTAATATATAGACTGTAAATTATGGAGGCACATATGCATATGCATATGCATAATGTAGTATAAGACACGCAATCTATTCGTATGCAGATGCATATGCAGTTACATTCAATTTAAATAAATATCAGAAGAATTAAGAATGAGGTCATCGTTCTCAATCTTCGGTTTGACAGCCGCCTGAGGCCTTTCCTTTGTGATTTTGAATGTATCGGAAACCTTGGTCTGGTTCTTTTTCTTGACCAAGCTCTTTTCTCTTCTCTGTATTTTGAGGTTTTCCCTCTGAATGCGCAAATCCTCTTTCTCTGCTTCGTAATCTTCTATCAATTGAGGAATTAATTGACAATCACCCTTCACAAATAAGTCAAATGTTTCCTCGAATTCTTTTGTGTTGTAAAATGGAGGTGGATCGTCTACATTAATCCAGACAACTGCCCCTTTGGCGGCGTGTACCGCCTGAGCCATTTCTCTCACGATTCGTTTGACACCAGGGATTTTCAACGTAGTTCCAACCACTACTAATCCGTCAGGTTTGGCGTTCAAGTCGGCCTCAGAAACTGCACCAATAGCTTCGGCATCTGGATTAGCCTCGTTATACAACACCAACCGTGGACGCAATTTGCCGACACCTTGGGCTCGTTTCCCAACAATTTGCCGGACGTTGTCTAATTCTAAGCATTCAGGACAATCCGGGACCTGACCAATGTCCTCATGATTGAATAATTCTGGGTTAAGTTCAGCCCTCCAATGGCACTTGGAGCACACCATTGTGTTGATGGTACCGTGGAGTTGAACAGCTTTAGGCCACGGCCGTTCTAGCGGCACCTTGGTATTCAACGCAGTTTGTTTGGTATCAATGCAATCTATGTTCTGAGTGTAGAGACGCATCAGGCGATCTTCACTAGAAATTTTGTTAATGAATTGATGGAAGTTTGTCGGTTGTGCCGATTGACAAATTTTATGCAGTCCTTTGACCGTCGAGTGGAATTGCGAAGTAGCCTGTTTATCTTGATAAACTGATGCATCAAACATTTCCTTCCCACTACTCTTGAGCTTTAGGTCACCTTTCAATGTGGCAAAGAGACCGGTTTGCGATCTAAAATCAGGAATTCCTGCTGCTACCGATATCCCAGCCCCGCAAACAACAATTAACTTTCTAGAGTGCTTGAAAACATGATGCATAAGTGCTAAATCCTTCTTCAGGTCGGAATTTATAACCTCTGAGTATTTATAGTCTTGACTGATCCGGCTCAAGTCCACAATGTCTTTGGGTCCTTTATCACTTGCTCGTTTGGGCAACTTCGGCTTGGGTTTCCGTTTAACAGCCGGCTTGGACGCTGCTGGTACGTTTGTTTGTTTATACCCTGGTTCACTGGATACTACAGTACCGGAAACGCTCATTATTAGAGGATATAATGCGAGAAATAAATAATAACGGGCGGCAGCACCTTCCACGCTGCAATGTCTATCAGTTTAGATTTGTTGTTTTTCTGCGAACTGTCTCAGACTTAGGATTACCCGTGGTCAGCAAAATCTTTATACTGGGAGGAAATCTGAATATCCCAAGGAAAAAAAAAAAAATAACACAACCATACACGAGCAAAAAAATACAAAACACCCCGAAGAACAAATTGAAATACATATAAAGTCGACGAGATGGTTCAAATTAACGAAATCAAAAGCTCGTCTCAAGAGAATAGGACTGCGGCCCATACTCACATTAAAGGATTGGGATTGAACGAGCTCGGAATTGCCAAGCCAAGTGAACATGGGTTTATCGGTCAAACTGAGGCTAGAGAAGCCTGTGGTGTAATTGTGGACTTGATCAAGGCCAAAAAGTTATCTGGCAAGGCAATCTTATTAGCTGGCAGCCCGGGTACCGGTAAGACGGCACTTGCCTTGGCTGTTTCGCAGGAATTGGGGCCTAAGGTGCCTTTCTGCCCAATTGTTGGTAGTGAAATTTTCTCTGCGGAAGTTAAAAAGACTGAAGCTTTGATGGAGAATTTCCGTCGTTCAATTGGACTTAGAATTAAAGAGACTAAGGAAGTCTACGAAGGTGAGGTCACAGAGCTAACTCCAGAAGAAACCGAAAACCCGTTGGGTGGATACGGTAAAACCATCAGTCATGTCGTGGTCGGACTAAAGAGTTATAAGGGAACAAAGCAACTCCGATTAGATCCTAGTATTTATGAGAGCATCCAAAAGGAAAAGGTTGCCGTCGGAGACGTTATATATATTGAAGCCAATACTGGTGCAGTGAAACGAGTGGGGCGATCGGATGCCTACGCGACCGAATTTGATTTGGAGGCGGAGGAGTACGTGCCATTGCCCAAGGGGGACGTGCACAAAAAGAAGGAGATCGTCCAAGATGTGACTCTGCACGATTTAGATGTTGCGAACGCGCGTCCTCAGGGAGGTCAAGATATTATGTCCATGATGGGCCAGCTAATGAAGCCAAAGAAGACTGAAATCACGGACAAGCTGAGACAGGAAATTAACAAGGTTGTTCAGGGATACATTGACCAAGGTATCGCCGAATTGATTCCTGGTGTTTTATTTATTGATGAAGTACACATGCTCGATATTGAGTGTTTCACTTATTTGAACAGGGCCCTAGAGTCCACCATCTCCCCTATCGTCATCTTGGCTTCCAACAGAGGCATGACAACCATTCGGGGGACCGAAGATATCCAGTCCCCACATGGAATTCCTTCGGACCTGGTGGACCGACTACTCATTGTGCGGACGTTACCATACAACGCAGAGGAGATTCGCACCATTATCGAACTGAGGTCCAGAATCGAGGCCTCTCCTGCATCTGACGAGGCTCTAGATAAGTTGGCAAGTCACGGAGTCAAAACTTCACTGAGATACGCTCTGCAGTTACTTGCGCCAGCATTCATCTTGGCTAAAGCTGCCAAACGACAAGAAATTTCTCTTTCTGATGTTGAAGAGGCTGAATCGCTCTTTTTGGACGCAAAGCGATCGGCAGTGATCGTTCAAAAAGAAAACAGCAAGTTTTTGCCCTAATTAACATATATGTAATAACACAACAATCATTTTTAACACATGTGGGCCGTATTTCGGATTCCGAGGCGATATATTTAGCCTCAGTTTTGTCCCAGGCTATACAATAGCTATTTCGGTGTTAATGCCGTTTCACGGGATCCACAGATCAGCGTAGGCTGTTGACTCAGCATGACGCGGCTGCAGTAACTATGATCTGGTTCGATTCCATCCGCTTCTAAGACAATATAGTGGAGACAAAGTGATGTTCTGATTTGTAATTTGACAAACAAGGCAACTTGTGTATATAATGGGATACATTTTCCGTTGTTTTCGTGTTTTCATTTTTAGTAATTACAATATTGATGTCGTTAAAGAAATTCAGCTCTGATTCTATTCGAACTTCTACGGAGTCCGTCACAAGTGTGTCTACGACAGCTACTGATACTACCTCTCCTGCTGCTGCTGCTAGTGCTTCGCGAAGAAAGAAATTTGTTTCGAAACTGAAAACCCTTTTTGAGCCAGATTTAGAGCATGGAGGTATTCATAGGCATGGACATGTAGGCGGCGATGTGATGCAGTCTTCTCCTATGACAAAGATGTGAGATCCTATGATAATTTATTTATTGCGGCCAAAAAAAGAATAAGGCAAATCGGGTTTGGGACGTAATACTCGCCAGTTCAGTACAACGTAAACCAGTGCTTACAGCTTTACGTTAAATCTCGTCCAATCGCCTCTGTAGCAATTGTGACATAAACTAGCCTGTTGACATTGTAATTGTTTGAAGCGAAATTTTGAATGCCTGAATGTAGGCCATGACAAGAATAATAAAAATACAAAAAATAATAAAAAATAATAAAAACAATAAAAAACAATAAAAATGGATACAATATAGGCTTATCTGTTACGATAAGCTCTACTTCAACAATAGAGTATCAGCCAGCGCATTATACCTGTGACCAGGGAAACGGAAGGCTTTCAAAAAGTCAGCAATCTCTTCAAGATCAGCATCAGTAAGAGCCACTTCAGCAGTATTCTCCTTCACTCGAGAGACAGTGGTTGCACCGGGAATTGATATAACAGTTGGAAATTCCTTGTTCTTCCGCGATTGTCGTCTGATCCATTCCAATGCCACTTGCGCATTCGTCGCATCATGGCGTTTGGCTATCTTGCTAATTTGGTCAACCAACGTCTTGTTGAGCTCAGCATATTGAGGTTGATGTCTGTCAAAATGTCTTCGAGCATCGTTCTCTCCAAGGGAATTGGAATCAAACTTGCCAGTCAGCACACCTTGACCCAATGGCGAATATGCAATCAATGGAATATCTAATTCAGCACAAGTCTGGAGAATCCCTTCTTCTTCTGCAGTACGAATAAACATGGAGTACTCCATTTCGACTGCACCAACAGGATAAACGGCATGAGCCCTGCGGATAGTTTCGGACTTAGCCTCAGACAAGCAATACGAACCGACAGTCCCCGCTTTGATATGCTCAACAACGTTAGCAACAGCGTTCTCAATTCCTGTGTTTTCATCTTGTCTGGAAATGCAGTACATATCGAGATACTTCTTTGGCAGGTGTTTAAATATGGTCTCCAAATCTGCAGCGATGAATTCTTTCGAACTGTCTGGTGCAAACTTCTCCAGATTAAGACCACCCTTGATAGAGAGGCACACCTTGTCAAAGTCTTCTGGGTACTTTTCAAAGTATTGGCTTAATAGTTTCAACCCGTCAGTAGGGTCTCTATCAGCTGTCTTTAGAAAGCCACCGTAAAACACCCCACTGTTCCAAAAATTGGCACCAGAATTCAGAGCAGTCTTCATGGTTTCAATGTTTTCATGAACTGTGTGCCTTGGGCCCCATACTGTGAAGCCCATCAACCCGTATCCAGTCTTTCCCACGGTCTTGTTTGCAATTGTATAGCTCATCGTATGTTATTCTTTTTTCTTTAGTTGTTTGTTGTTTGTTGTTAAACAGTGCTTTACCCCTAATATTTATGCCCTATTCCCCCCTCCTGCCCCGCAGCTTCGGACTTTACAAAATCTCGCGAAAGTATCTCCGGCACTTAAAAAATTGTTTACGTAATTTTGACTATTGTGTGGGTTTGGGAAGTTTTGTGGTGGTTTTATCAATGATCTCGTTGACCATGATTAATTGGTGGATTTATGTCAATTGCACTGTTAAATCCATCATATCCAGTCCGAAATCCAAAAATAGCTGCTGACTTCGTCATGTGCTGTCTGCTTACCATAAATAAGCACCTAATCGGTAAGAGAGTAGACGAATTATGGCAGATTATATAACTATATCCGAAAAGTGCGGCTCAAAACGTGCCATGTCCGCGGAGAAAGAAAGGTAATCTACTATGCCATATATGTATGTGGTGCTCAATTGAGGTAGCTAGCCGAAGCCATCCGAACTATGGATATCGGTGGTCCGATTATTTATCCGGATTGACCAGTTATTTAGGTCTGTACCGAATATTTGGAATCGCTTTGGGCAATATGGCTCGAATCTGCAATCTCTAGCCAGCTGGCAGTTGAATGTTCTCAAATTGCCATTGAAAGCACGGCCATTATGCATAACTGTATGCACATATGCATATATTCAAAACAATTACATAGCATCTATACATTTTATAAGAGTGGAACGGCCGCACCATCTCCACGAAGATCACTTCCTGCGCTATACACACCATTACCATTCTTTCTAATAATCTGTCCTCTACCGAAAAGGAATGGCGGGGCCAATGAGGGAACAATCTTGACCTTGTGACCTTTAGCCTCCAGGCCCTTCACAACCTCGTCAGGGACGCCTTCCTCCACACCAACAACACAACGGTTCTGAGTAGAGACTGGGCTGTCAGCTCCCAGACCGTCATCGCTATAGTCACTATCCGGACAAAGACAAATTCTGGGAGCATCCAATGCCTGCTGCGGGTTCATACCAAACAGTCTCAAGTTGTTCAAGACCTGCACATGTCCCTGTGGTTGCATGAAACCACCCATGACACCATAGGACGCGTACAGGCTGCCATCTGGGTTCGTGAGCATTGCAGGGATGATAGTGTGATATGGCCGTTTGCTTGGCGCATAAGCATTTCTAGTGCCAGGAGTCATATTGAAATTGCATCCTCTGTTTTGGAGAACGAATCCACAGTCGTCGGGAATGACCCCGCTACCGAACGGTTCGTAAACAGAGTTAATAAAGGAGCATGCATTACCTTCAGCATCGCTGACGGTGAAATAAACTGTGTCAGATTTGTGAAGTGGGTTAATAACTCCATGGTCAAAGTCAACGTGAGCTTTGGCCGGGTTGAACAGCTTTGCCCGTTTAGCCAAATACTCGTCGCTCAAGAGATCCTCAACGTTGTAGTCAAGCTTTACAATGTCGGTAACGAATTCTTCTGCGTCCTTGAATGAGTACTTCAGGGTCTCAATCAAAAGATGCAAATATTCAACACTATTGTGCTGCAATTTGGAAATGTCAACAACACCTTGCTTTTCAAGCTGTTTCCAGATGCCCAAAGTTTGCAACGCGACTAACCCCTGTCCATTTGGCGGTAGTTCCTGCAGAGTAATTCCTGCAAAATCCATACCAACCGGATCAACGAAAAGAGATTCGTGAGAGGCCAAATCCTCATGAGTCATAACACCTCCCTTTTCCTTGACAATTTTGATGATGTTATCGGCAACCTCACCTTTGTAGAATCCATCTTTACCCTCCTTGCCAATTTTGCGCAAAACTTTAGCAAACTTTTTGTTCGAAAACAGTTCTCCTTCCTTTGGAGATTCAAGGTTCTCATTCAACAGATCGGAATGATTATGTGACGCCTTTTTCAGCTTTTCAACTTTGGTGGCCCACATTTGAGAGCAAATCTGTCCCACTGCGTAGCCGTTTTCAGCAAGTTCAGCGACTGGTTCGAGTGCCTCTTGCAGTGTAACTTTACCATTGCCCCATTTTTCAAAGACATCCACCCACGCAGCAACACACCCGGGAACAGTTACAGAGTGAATACTGTCTTGAGGGATCCGTGGTCCTTCAATGCCATCTTTGTGAAGCAAGTCAAGAGAAGCTGCCTTAGGGGTTTTACCAGAACCATTAATACCATGCAGCTTTTTAGTAGAATTCTCATAATAAATAGAGAAAGCATCGCCACCAACAGCCACCATCATAGGTTCAACCAGACACAATCCAGCTGCGACAGCGACTGCTGCCATAGCCGCATTTCCTCCCTTTTCCAACACTCTAATACCGCAGGCACTGGCTAAGGGTTGTGAACTCGACACAATACCCTTGGTAGAATGAACCACGGATCTTCTCGATGGAAAAGACTTTTGCTCCTTATCCTTTGCAATCATGCTTTGTTACTTTGTTTTACTCTGCTTCCACCTTTTTGATGATAATAATTATTATTCGTTTGTATATCCCGTCCGGCTGAATGACTGATTATATATAGTGCTATGCCGCGACTGATAAAAACGTGGGGATGCTCGGCCCGCGTGCCGGTGCCCGGACCGAGATCTGCCTCCGAGCCGTTTCCCCCTGAAGCCGAGAAATACCTCTATATCTATCTATAGTGACAGCTTTTTTGCTTTCATTGCTCCGAAAAGAAGCCGCCAGAAGCAATACCCGCCGCTGAGTTCATGAATTCTAGATTCTTTTCTACACATTGTTCTCACAGGGTTTTTTTTTATTTCACTTCATTTATTAACTACATATTCATACACGTTTCTACTAAATGGGCTATGCACACAGTTCGATCTTTCTCCAACATGTACAAAAGAGGCATATATACATATGCATATAACTTTTCGCTTCATGCTTTACTAAATTGATTATTACTTGTAGTATATAGGGACCTCAATGCTTGCCGAGTTGAGCACATTCATCTACAAACTTACTAGGAGAGCACAACGAAGTACTACCATAAATAACTTTTTTGACACCCCCTGTCCTGCTGACCCAGTCCTGTAAGTTGCCATATTCGTAGTAATTACCACCTCCAACAGTGAAGATGATAGCTTCATCGTAGCTGTCACGCTTTGGCGGCCGCGTGAGTGACCCTCGCGTGGCTTTAGGATCGAAATATAAATAGTCATCAGTGGCAGGAGAGTTGGATTGATTAGGCTCGAGAATGGATTCCACAATCTTGGTGATTGCCAAATCTTTGCTGGTGGGGAGCAAGTTTTTGACGCCAGAGATCAAGTTGCCAAAGCCTTCTGACAACTTTCCGTCTTTCAGTCTATCAGTGAGTTTGTTAGTGATGCCACTGAAGGATTTGAACAAGTCAGTAGATTGGCTGGCAGATTGAGGGGTTTGGTGGGACGAACCATAGCCGCTCATAAGATTCATTCGAGTGATTTCCTTGACCCGTTTGATATAAGTCAAGGCGCTCAAATCTTCGCATCCCTGGCTGGTAAGTGCAGACTCGAATTCGGCCAAATCACTGGTTGAAATGTTGTCGGTCAGGATAAAGTAGACCAGGAACATGCGAAGTTTGTCTTCTGGGTTTTTGAAATCGGGGTTCTTGATAAGCTCCAAAATGGTGCCCTTTGTTTGTTTTGTTGCATTTTCTTCGGCTTCAAACAATTGGGCCAGCCCTCGGTCGCCAATTGCCTTCAGTAATGTGGTTGCAATGTTCATATGCATGTCAATTGTTTGTTTTCTAGCCGTCAACTCGGGAAGGGAGTTGATCGCGGTTCGAAGATGTTGTGCGTTAGAGCTTGGATCGAGTTGTCCGACATCTTCCAAGCTGTTGACGCCAGTTTTACCGGTTATCTCCTTGGCATCTGCCTTGTATTTGTTCAAGGCTGCATCAAGGTTGTCGGCCACTTCTGGGAACGGCAGTCCAGAGTTTTTAGTCCAGAAGAAGTCATCCGGCTCCAAATCGTATGATTTCCGTACTGTTTTCCCGTCGTCTTCTTGACTGGTGATGGTAATTCTGTTACGATTCAGTTCGCATGCATCATTGATCAATGATTGGTACGTCCATGAATGAGTGAACATGGACACCAAGTCAACGTTTCTATCAACAATAATCAAAACTGGTCTTGCCGACGATGTTGGTTGTTTGTTCTGGTGGAGGTTTCTAGAATTGAGCACGTAATTTCGTAATTTTTCGTCCAGCTTTTGCGCGATCATTTCGGCAGCATTCCCTCTAGTACATCTAATAATGGGAATGGCCCCGTTGGTCAGGACTACGGAAAACAATCCGTTTACAATTTGAGTGATGATTCCCTGTATCTCTTCTTCGTTTACTTTCGGGTTGGCCAAGGTCGAATACACGTTCTCCATACCCAATGAATAGATGTTAGGCTCAGACACGACAAAATTCAGATATTGGTCGTACACTTGGTTGATCTGGTTTGAAGTGTATACAGTTTGCTGGGCCAAATCCTCCAATAAGTCTCTAGGAACTGGAGAGATGAAGTTCAGATAACTCGACTCGTACAATCCCGCAGCCAGATCCTTGGCGATAATTTTGATATTCTCTTTTGTAGGGCTGACGAAGTAGATAGCTGGGACGTCTGGAATTGGATATCTGTCAGAATTAAGGACCATGTGAACGGTCACACCGTTTTTGAACAAATCACTGACTCGCAAAACAGACGAAACAAGGTCTCGTCCGAACGAATCAAACACCAGCACCTTCCACGCGCTGTTCTGTTTGTTGTCTTCTTCATCCTTCTCCTGGTTCAAGTTGAGCATCTTTTCAATGGCCACTACACTCGGTTAGATTTCGGTACAAGGCTTTTTTATAAAGAAGAGGGAGATGGAGGGGGGCAGATTGCACTCACCAACTTGCTTGTCTCGGAGACTCTGTGAGTCGTCAAACGTCGAACGTCCTTCCGTTGCCATTATTTACAAGTTTTTGAATATTTAGTCAGTTCCTATTCCGTTATGCACAACACACACACATACACACTCTCTCACACACGCACACGCTCACTCAATTGTCCGTCTTACGCGACATTGCCCTAACCCTGTCGGAATTACCCTAACCCACAGATAGCGCTAATTTTGAAGTAAAAAAAAAAAAGGAATCCAAACGGGTGGAGGCAGTGTCTAGAGTGGCTGATATGGATGATTTTGGTTAATTGTGTGATGGGCAGTTTGCCTGAGAGTGGGTTGATTATTCAATTGACCTGAGGATCAAGGGCTTTTGTCCTTTTTTTTTTTTTTTTTTACACTGTGGGAAACAGAGGACATGGAGGAACGTTAACCCTAATAGAGAGATGTGTAGTCAACAACAATACTTTGGGTAGGGAAAAAGGTACTAGACACATAGTACTAGGAAAGGGGGGGGGGGATAGAGTTGCGTTTCCTTGTCTTGTAGAAGGCTGAATAGGAGGAGGGAGAACCGCGGAGCGCCTATTGTATATTGTATGTTCAGCCCCGGCGGAAACTTGCAATCAGTCGTATTTTTTAATATGGCGGTTAATTTCCGCATGTGCCGTTGCTTTACGATAGGACCGATGCACGTTTAGAACTGATTGAGAGCCAATCAATGTCCTTATCATGATTGCCTGAAACCAAGTGAGATATATATCGATGGACATACCCCGCAATGGGCAATTAGCCGCTGAAAAGATGAAGCCGACTAGATATAAGAGTATATATATGCATGACTACGGGAATTGATAATAAATAGCAATAAAATAATGATGGTAATTCGTAACAAAATTCGTTATACAATGTGTGTGTGTGTTTGTTTTTTTTTTCAGGCAAAACAGATATCCCAGCCTCGGGCCTGAATAATTTTATACCAGTCGACATGCTTGGACCCCCATTCATCGCGAGTCCAAACCTCTTCGAGCAACATGCGGGCTCGCTTTATATTTCTCGCCAGATTTCGGCCGTAATAGCGGTCAAAACGGACTCTATGCAGGTCTCTCGATTCAGAGGTCGAACAATGCAATCCGGCCACAAACATTGGGAAGACTAGACCGCCTTCCACTGGGGTTTCGAGCACCTTTCCGATGACATCGTTGAGTTGCTTTCCGAGATATTGCTGCTCTATGGACCGAGAGTTTAGTCGCAGGACGGACTGCCGAAGATGCAGCCGGGCCGTTAGCTGGAAGGCCTCAAACAGGGACAGCTGCTGCTGCAGCTGGTCGGAGCTGAGGGTGATGAGGTCCAGCGGATCCGGATGACAGCATTCGAGCTTGTGTTCGATGAGCTGAGCCTTGGACCGCAGGTCGCTTAGCGACTCGATGGAGACGAGATCACCTTTCTGGTTCAGTTTCTGCGATAAAACGGCCAAGTCGGAGATTTCTGCCAGGATTAGGAACAGGGGCTGGCAGCAGCCGATCAATGCGTCAAGTCCAAACCCGTGTCTCATGATCTGGTCATACTCATGGGGAGGGAAGTGGGTGTTTCGGGACGTTGTGGAGGAGGCTAATAAATCATGATATGCAAAGTTGTTGGCAAGCCAGCGCGACGTTTTGTCGTGGGCAAAGTTGCCTGGGCCGCCCTGTTTCTGCATGATGTTGGCGGCCAAGCTTAGATGCTTATCCCAATGGACAACGTCACCGGAGCAGATTTCCCCTGAACAGATGAGAAGAATGCTGGCCAGCGTGGTATAATCGTTACTGTTGCGCGGTTTGGAACGCACGCTTTGTATTGCCCGGTTTAGATAGAAATGGCCCGTGTCCTGATGTTTGCCCATGTCCTTGTGGAAGCCTGCCCAGGCGACAATGGAGTCCAGGACGGATTGCTCGCGCTGGGCCATTGGCACAAACACGTTGAGGAAGGAGTTGCACTCCTCGTTGGACACGCAGATGAGCGGGGCCAGCTTGGTTCGGAAGTATTCAAACAGCTGGTTTCCGAGGCTGTCGAGATTCAGCGAATACCACGGGGTCGGGGACATGCTGAGGAGCGAATTGCTCGGGGAGTCAATTCCGCTACTGCCGCCGATATTTTCCAAATACGACATCATGTGTTCGGTGGACGGGCTGGCAGCAGCGTTCAGGATATCCTGGATTTCGAGCAGGCCGCCGGAGGACGACGCAGGTGTGGATGGGGAGATCATTGAAGTGGTGGTGGTGGTATTAGCAGGATTAGTAGTCGTCGTGTTAGCTGCCAATAGATCGGTCGATAAGGAAGAAGACGGCTCCTCGGACTCACCCAAGAGCGTGATCCTGTTATTGCTGTCGGTCGTCTTTTCGGTCCTATTGCTGGAGATGTTCCTACTGGAAGACTTGCGCTTCTTGTTCTTGCGCTCAAACCCGGGCGTCGGATACTCGCACGGAAGATTCAGCCGAGCACAGGCTCCACACAGCGGATGGACCTCATCGCAACGTTTCTTTCTCTTTCGACAGGTGAAGCATCCAGTTCGCGACCGGCCCTTCAACCCATTCGACGTGGCAGCTTTAGAAGAAGTCATGGTGGCAGCGACTGCAGCCATAATGCGACGTTAACAGGACAAAAAAAATTCCGGACTGGTGTGTGTATAAAAAATCAAGTGCAAAACAACACACAGACTGTACTCAAAATAAAAAAAGAAGTGATGCCTCTCTCTCTCTCGCTCTCTCTCACGCTGCGATTATATATATATACACACCCACTGGTCGATTGAGCGTGTGTGAGTGTGACACCTGAGTGTGATTCAGACGTATAAATAGGAAACCCTATCCCGTCCCGCTCTTATCTCTTTTCTTATAAAATCCTCCTTTTGGTGGGCCGTGGAAAAAGAAAAATGTAGTCGGAGTGGGGTCGCTGACATAAGCGGTTAGCTAAGGATCCAAGACAAACCCAACATGTACCGGCTAGACTTCCGCAATGAGGAAGTGATGGACGGCCGATCGGTGCGTTGGGTGGGTTGGGGCAGTTGGCGGGGAAAGAGGAGCTTTTTCACACAAAAGATGACTAGTGCGGATATCCGACATGCAGCTGTGCGTGCGTTCGCTAGTAGCTAGTACTAGCCACTATCTCCTCCAACAGGCGCAGTATAGTAGGGCTGATTTCTCCGGCTTCTCCCGTGGCTCCTTCCAGTTTTGGCGGCCGATTGCGGAGGTACGCAGCTGAATCAGAAACCTTAAAGCGGGTGGGTGTGTGTGTGATAGCCGGCGGAAGCGAGCGATCGACGTCAGTGCATTCCAAAGGAGGGAAGATACTAAATGGTCTAGACTGGGTGCGATGAGACCACGGTCAGTGTAAGGCTGCACTTTTCACCGTTACAGGGACCCCGTGCTCCCTTAACCAGGCACATAGGCATGTTGCATATTGATCTTCGAATCGAGGCAACCTAGTGTTTCGGACGTCCCGTGGAGCTCCGATATTGTCCCGAAAGGTGGTTTTGTTATCAGTCCATCAAACCGAGTGCGGGCTATTATCACCGTCCGGAACTCATCTCATTGGCCCTCAATTGCGATGACTTCGTCCGTCTAGATCTTTCCAGAGAATGTAACATCGTCCCAACGTGCCCAAAGAAGCAAAAACACTGGTAGGGTCTCCCAGAGCTATACACCCTACGGGGTCGGTGTATTGCCCTGCGGGCGGCCTTCTTTTCTAGAAAAGAAGCAAAAGCACTGGTGAGGCCTCGCAGAGCTACCTTTTTTGCTTCTTTTCGTAGAAAAAAGAAGCCGCCGGAGGCAATACACCCTATGGGGTCTGTGTGTGCCCTGCGGGCGGCCTTCTTTTCTAGAAAAGAAGCAAAAGCACTGGTGAGCCTCGCAGAGCTACCTTTTTTGCTTCTTTTCGGAGAAAAAAGAAGCCGCCGGAGGCACCACGCCCCACGGGGTAGGTGTATTGCCCTGCGGGCGGCCTTCTTTTCTAGAAAAGAAGCAAAAGCACTGGTGAGCCTCGCAGAGCTACCTTTTTTGCTTCTTTTCGGAGAAAAAAGAAGCCGCCGGAGGCACCACGCCCTACGGGGTCGGTGTATTGCCCTGCGGGCGGCCTTCTTTTCTAGAAAAGAAGCAAAAGCACTGGTGAGGCCTCGCAGAGCTACCTTTTTTGCTTCTTTTCGGAGAAAAAAGAAGCCGCCGGAGGCACCACGCCCCACGGGGTCTGTGTGTGACACTGGGGGCCTCTTTATATGTAGACAGCCAATGTTGCGAATAATTTCCAAATCCGGAACATTAGCGTCTGAAATAGGAGTAGAGTATCTGAGCTCAGGCACAAATTTGCAGGCCATGTATATGGACAGCCAGCGCTTTTTATAGCGGAGGAATTAAAGTGTGGCATAAGCGCCTGCGGAAAGCGGAAATGGAAAAATGACCTGATTCCGACGCGCGGTTAATTGGTCATGTGACACGTCTCTCTCTCTAGTATAGTGTGGAATTGAGTCTAACTCCGCCGTACATATTGATCGCACCGCACGTAGATAACGAGCAAAAAAAAAAAAATTTCATAGAATTACATTACTTACATTTACTGTTTGAGGGAGGATCTACCAGCCTTCAAAAGCTCATCGCACAAAAGGAGATTGGACGCAATGGAAGTGGCGGAGGCAATGGAGTTGCGAATGACGCGGAAGGAATCGTAAATACCCTCAACAGTCGGGTCCATTGGCTCGCCGGAGGCCAGATCAATTCCAACCGCATTGTCACCAGCTTCAGCGAGTTCGTCCTGGGCGGTGGAAACAGTTTCAAGGGTATCATAGCCGGCATTTGCAGCCAGTGTCTTTGGAACAATCAGAAGGGCGTTGGCAAATGCTTCCACGCCAGCTCTATTACGGCCCTTGAAGTGATTGTCCTGGAGATGTTTCGCAGCAGCAATCTGGAACGCACCGGCACCCGGGACAATGGCAGCATCGCCAATGGCGTTGGCACACGCACGCAGACCGTCTCTGACCGCATCCTGGATTTGGGCAATTGTGTGGGCATTTGGTCCCTTGATCAGAATCGTCACAGACTTGGGATCCTTCACCTCCTCCACATACGTGTACTTCTCTTCGCCCATGGTCTCTTCATACACTTTACCGGCCCATCCCAAGACGTCTGGCGTAAGGTCGTCACACGAGTTTTGAGCAACACCACCACAGACCAACTGGAGACGTTCCATATTTCGTCGCTTCGCACGACGCAGGGCAAAAATGCCATTCTTGGCCAAAACGTCCAACGACATAGGATCAATACCCTTCTGGTTGATGATGACGAAGCCTTCGCCATTAGCACACACCTCGTTCTTCAGATCAACAATCTTCCTAACCTTGTCGTCGACAAACTGACGTTCGGATGCAACAAGCTTCTCACGTTGCTCAGCACTCGAATAGAAGAAGCCAGAGTTCACCTCGGATTTCTCATACTCCAACGAGACGTTCAACGTCAGAATGTGTGCGTTTTGAACTAATTTGGGCATGTCCGGGTGGCGTGCACCGTGGTCCAGAACCAGACCCTTCACCAGTCTGGTCTCGGTTCCAGCACGATGTTGCATTTTTTGAATTTCGACCATATGCAAATCAAGCTTTCGGCTCTCCTTCTCCTTGACGCACAGAACGGCGTCAGCCACGATTGGCGTAAGGATTTGGGTCAATTCTGACTTGACCTTGGTGCCAACCGAGCTTCGTGCAACAGCCAACAGCAATTCTCTGTCAATCTCCACCTCTCGCTTGTATTGGTTCAAGAACTCTAAAGTAGCAGTGCGAGCTTGTTCAAACCCTTCAGTAATCAACCGTGGATGCATACCTTCTGAAATGAATCGTTCAGCCTCTCGAAGCAGCGCACCGACATATAGACACACCGAAGTGGTACCGTCACCTGTGATCTCGTCCTGGGCAGTGGCTGCTCGGGCAATCATGACTGCCGTAGGGTTCTGAATTTGCATTTCTGATAATAATACTTTGCCGTCCTTGGTGAGCTTGATGTTGCCTGATCCATCCACCAACATCTTGATTGTGCCCTTTGGGCCCAGGTTGGAGGCTAACACCCCCTGCAGCCCTTGCGCTGCGCTGATGTTCACGTTCAGGGCCTGCTGTCTTCGCAAGCTCTCTGCCTTTGGGTTCAATAATTGTAACGAAGACATATGGATCCTCTATTAGTTGAAAAATGCGTTGTGGTGGTGTTTTTTCAAAATGGAAAATCCTGGAACCTACACGCGTTCTATTACCCGGCCGACGTCCCGACCACCGATATCGATAGTGACGAAGCGTGTGAAAGAGAGGTAGGCTATATAACTACTTTTCTTATTTAGAGAGCTTAGAGAGCATTGCAGCTGTAGTTATATCAATTCTATTGTTAGGTTGGACAATGCATGCATTTTTGGATTGTTGGGTTCTGTAGCTTTTATATTAAGGGATTTGATGGGTTTTATCAGCATTTGCGGTTAGGCTATTTTGTATTTTGACTGGCTTTTTGGCTGTACTTAGCGAACCGGAGACTTCAGGGAGTTCCAGAAATATGGTCGCTTCCGCAGGATTAGGGACTGCTGTCAATTAGTCTGTAAATTGTTTTTGGTATTACCATCATGCTTCATTGTTTCTCTACGAACTGAATGGGGGCAGTGATGACTCCACACATCAGCGTAATAGCCTTCGGTGGCTTCTTTTTAGCTTTGCAAGTCCCAGTGCTTTTGCTTCTTTTCTAGAAAAGAAGACCGCACGCAGGGCAACGTGGCTCCGACAGCTTCTTTTTCTCTGAAAAGAAACACAATAGGTAGCTTGTGAGTTCACGCAATTCTACGAACCTAATTGTTTATCATACACGTCGTACAATTGATAGAAAATGAGTCAGTTATGTGTGATGCACTGGAAATAAAATGTAAAGCACCATTTGTTATAGTCCGTCACCCGGGCTCTTTTCCCTCAGTGTCCATACCGGGCAACAATTGCCCTTATTACATTTAGCTATTGGCACAGGCAGTCAGTATCCCTCGTGGATATGTGGAGATAGTGCTCATTTACTGTCTGAGGCTCTGTAATAAGTTGGTTCTATGCATGTGCATCGTTTCAACACTTTCGCTGAATTGATGTTGACACCTGCGTGCATAGTGATGTATGTGCAACTTGAAAATCCCACACACATGTAAAATTGAAAAATGGCAAATGAGGCATTCCCATATGCATACAATGATGTAGCTAAGCATAACACTAGCCATACTCAGATGCTCTGAACACCATATATGACGTTACACCTGGGCAGCATATGGTGCCAGACGTGTAAATTCTTAGTTCCATTGATGCGCAGTAGTAGTAGCCTTCTTTACCCTCTGACAAACAACACAAAAACCTGCAAGATGGCCACATTCCATCTCAATAACATAAAAAACTCCCATCAAACAGTAATATAACCCAATAAAACGATTCAATTCCCTGAAGACCGTTGTCATCTCCGTAGCGAAAGAACACCGCCGCACATTCGTGCGGCGCACCACCAAGGCATTTTGGAACAAATTTTGTCCGCAGTGAGAGAACCCACACAATGAGCGGTGAAGGAATCGGGGAGTTATTTAATACGTTGCGAGGAGAACTGGACAGCTATCACGACCAGCGGGAACGAGTGATCAAAGCCAGCAGAGACGTGACAGCGTTGAGCAAAAAGGTCATTTTTGCATTACAGCGAGTCAAGGACTCCGGTGACATAGAAAGCACTATTGCAAACAACACGACTATAAGCGGATACTTAAATGATATAAAAGCCCGCGTCGATAGCGTTCGAGACGACATCACCGGGGAGGTCAACCAGTGGAGGTACAACCGACAGTTCTCCGGCTCAATTGAAGAATACATCGAAGCACTGTCCTTCCAGCATTACCTCATACATCGGGAAATCATCCCAATTGACAGAGTCCGGGAAACAATACCAGACGTGCTGATAACGCCGGCCACGTATCTACTCGGGCTGATGGATCTGACAGGGGAGCTCATGCGCTATGCCATTGGAAACCTGTCGACTACGACCGACAACCGCCGTGAACCGAGCACTGTAGCGATGCAAATTCTGCAAACGTTGCGGGAGTTCGAATCCTGGGCATGCAGCCTGGGCACACGAGACGCCGAAAAGGTGCTCGGGATGCGTGACTGGAGCAAGAAGCTGTCCACGCTCACGAGCTCAGTGACCAAGGTCGAGCAAGCAATCTACTCGCTGCAGGTTCGACAGATGGAGCTGAGCGGGATCGAACAGCAACAAGGCATCAAACGCCAGAAAACAACAGCAACATAACATATATAAATTAAATTAAGCAATAGCAATAACACACCTACAAATCGCTAGGGAAGATTCCCTCATCTTCGTCTTCACTGTCCGACACCACAATCTCCTGCACTTCCGGGCCCGTATCCGCGCTGGTCCCGTTCTCGGCTGTTCGCTGATGGTACTTGGACACGAAGAGGTCCTGGTTCCATTCAAACCCCTGTCCCTCCTTTACGCTGACCTTGTACTTCATGGAGCCGTCCTCAGCCCGGCCGATTTCATACGAGTTGTGCACATCGTTCTCCAGCATTGCTCTAGACAGAAACGAGTCTCGTCTGACGTTCAATGGGCTTTGACCCTGTTCAGGTGTGCTTTCACCGCTGTAGCTCATCCTCACGTTCTATATCCGTATGGTCCCGTTGCGATAATTCTGGCTCTCACCTTGTTGATGACGAACGTTGATGATGATCCGGTGCCATTACGACTGCTCCCTTTATTCCCGCAGATAACGCTCGCCCATGCTTATCGGACCCTAGCCCTACTTCCAGTCACGTGCGGCTGTGTTAGGATCGGCCCGGTGGTAACCTACCGCAGAAGACTTGCAGCCTCGGTGTGTATTGCCGTGCGGGCAGTCTTCTTTTCTAGAAAAGAAGCAAAAGCACTGGAATTGCCTCGCAGAGCTACCTTTTTTGCTTCTTTTCGGAGAAAAAAGAAGCCGCCGGAGGCTACGTGGGCCCGTGTATTGCCCTGCGGGCGGCCTTCTTTTCTAGAAAAGAAGCAAAAGCACTGGTGAGGCCTCGCAGAGCTACCTTTTACTTCGTCGATATATGGACAGCCAGTGTGGATGTGCGATTGGATATATATTAGAACCGTGACGGATTATACATGTACAGGAATTAGGGACGAATAAATAAGAGATGCGGGAGGAGCTACTCGCTGATGTCGTTGGAGGTGATCATCATGGCACCGGAGGTGGGCAGCTTGTTCTTGCTGGACTTGAATCTGCCAAACACCCGCTTGACGCTGCCCTTCTTTGCGGACAACGACGTGTCTACAGACGACACTGGGGACGAAGGCGCTGCGGCTGCGGTGGTGTACTCGGGCTCTGGGGGCGCGAGCTCGTCAACGGATCTGAGCGACTTGAAGGTGCCAGTGTCGATGTGGTCGCGCTGCCAGCCGTAGATGAGCTCGTCGTCAGCCCGCATCCCAGGGGGGGAGAGGGTGATTTTAAGGGTCATTTCGCGCGGACCGAGCTTGTACTCGGACGACAGAGGGGATGTGGGCTGAGTGTGGTTGCTGTGTTCATTTGGAGCCAGGGAAGAATCATTAGTGGTGGGAGCCCCTGGGTCGGAGAGTATCGTAGCCTTGGACCCTCTGCGGACTGGGGAAGGCGGAACGGGAGGGAAGCCAAACTCCATCACCTCGTCGAAACGGGTGTCAGAGGAGAGCAGATGGAGCTTGTGCTTTGTGTCAGCGTCGGAGAAGAAGCGAGCGTTGGAGCCTATGGAGCGCAGATAGGTGGAGGTGGAGGGCATGGACGGGGTCTGCGGAGTGAAGGATGACTTAAAAGAGAAGAGCTTGGCGCCGTAATGTTGGGAAGGAGCGGTTTTTGTAGATGAGGCATGAGACTGCATCGGCCGCAAGCGAGTCTGCGACGATGAAACAGAGAGCTGACGCTCCCCGCTGTGGGTCGGGGGAGCGGTACCGGGACGTTGTGGAGGGGGGGAATGACGCAGGGCTGGGGGCGCTGATGGCGGCGGGGCTTGGCCCTGCTGCTGCTGGTAGTAGTAGTTTGTGCTGGAGGTGTTGATTCCGAGCTTCTTTTTGTTGCGTGGCGGCCGGGAAGAGATTGACGGACTCTCAGACGTCGGAGAGGGGCCCTCCTCGGGCTGAGGTGCGTGGTGGTGGGTGGCATCGTCTGTGGTGATGGCCATGCCACCAGACGACGACGGCCGTGCCTCTAGATCTAGCGAGCCCATGTCTGGTAACGGAGGAAGAGGTGGCAACGAGGGAAGAGCTGTGGTAGTGGTTGTGGTGGCAGCTGGTGAGGCGATGGCCATATTTTTAAATGAGCCCCTTAAATTACTCCTTTTGGGACGAACGCGTGTTTTTGTTTATACGACGCTGCAGGTCTGATGCAGAACGAAATTTTTTTCGCAGTCGCTTTGGGCAGGAATAACCGTCGTGCTGGCGAAAAAATTAATTTCTGTTAATCCGGTACCAGCGAGACGGTAGGCTGTGGTGAAATTTTCAACGGTGGTTCCGAGGTCGTGGTGGTGGTGCTGCTGGTTGTGGTGGTAGTGTGAACGGCGGTATTGCCGAAGTTTATAGTTTTTCGAAAGGGGTCGCTAGTCTCCGCCAGCATAGGACACGCCATTCTACTTATATACCTGCTTTCCGGAGGCTGGACTGGCTGCCCGATTTAGTAACCCCAGGGGCTTCATGCAGCCCAAAAATCGACTGGGATTTGATTAGTCAAGGTCTTCAGGGGTTGGCTCTGTTTTCCGGTGGGTGACGCCCACCCACCCCCTGTCCTTCTTTATCGGGCCGGCGCACATTTCTTTTTGCCAGTTGAGTATGCGGATGTCTGACCGCTTTCAGCCTCGGCTTCGTCGATTGGGTGCGTCCTCGGATCTTCCCGCCCTTCGATCGCCAGGAGTCCTTACAGGGGCCCTGGCTAATCTGGTTTCACACCCTGCCTCCGACTGCAGGACAATGCCTGTCCACTCGCAGGGGTGAGTGTGTCGCCCACGGGGCTTAGGTCTGCGAGACAGTGCTTCTGCTTCTTTTCAGGAAAAGAAGGCCGCCCACAGGGCAATGCGCTTCCGCCGCTTCTCTATTCTCTGAGAGGGAGCTGTGCGAGCAATACACGGGCTCCGACATCGGTCTCTCTTGTAATCCCGTTGGCTCTGCATCGTACTAAGTGTGTGGTGTCCGAAGACTGCTGGGTTAGTGTGTGCAGGGTGCCCTGGGACCACGGGAGAGATCGACGTCTCTGAAAAAAAAAAAAAGTGGTGGGGATCGGTCGCCTTTTTATATTGAAAATTAGACGCCGAAGTCTGCGCAACTAAATTATTATTTGCTAAAAATAGAACCCTGCGAAAAGAGGGCCCCAATTGCCTCCGGCAGCCTCTTTTTTCTCAACTCTAGTGCTTTTGCTTCTTTTCTAGAAAAGAAGGCCGCCCGCAGGGCAATACACGGGCCCACGTAGCCTCCGGCGGCTTCTTTTTTCTCCGAAAAGAAGCAAAAAAGGTAGCTCTGCGAGGCAATTCTTGTGCTTTTGCTTCTTTTCTAGAAAAGAAGACCCGACCCCGTGTAGCCTCTGGCGGAGAAGGCTGCTGCTCGCAGGGCAATTGGGTACCAGCGGCTTCCAGCAATTGCATCCCCCAGCTGTCATTACCTCGGATGTAGCTAGACGCTCAGGATAGACGAGAGTTGACGAGTCAATTTTGCTGAATACGATATTATTTCCAATGCGTGCGGCTACCTGCCTATTTGGGCAACCTGTGGCGAATATAAAAGGACCAGCGATTCCCGCTTGTCTCTCAGTCTCCTCACAAAATGCAGTGTACATGTGGGCTCCGCGAAGCGGAACTATTTTTGTTGCTTCGTTTCGGAGGAAAAAAAGTGGCCCAGCGGGGTTCTCTTTCTCCCATGCAATGCGATTAGCTACATTCTCTCTATAGGTCCGCCCGGCGAGTCGGCCTTTCGGGCGGTGAGGACCTCTACTCCGGTCTCAGTGACAAGCATTGTGTGCTCGAATTGGGCGCTCCATCGGCCATCGCATGTCACGGCCGTCCAGTTGTCCGGCCACATCTGGTCGCGATACGAGCCTAGGTTGAGCATGGGCTCGAGGGTGAACGTCATCCCAGGCTTACAGACGCCAATGGCCTTGTTTTTGCCGTAATGCGGGATGTTTGGCGCACAATGGAAGAGGTTGTTGACTCCATGAGCCACGTAGGACCGCACCACAGACACGTTGTTCTTTTTGGCGTGCTTCTCGATGATGTCGCCAAAGTCTCGGAAGAGCATGCCCGGTTTGACCGCTTGGATGGCCAAGTCCAACGCCTCTCGGGTGGTCTCGACCAAGCGGACGGTATCAGGGTCGCATTTGGCCTTATCTCCGCAATAGTACGTCTCGTTCAGATCGCTGTGAAAGCCGTCCTTGTAGACGGAGATGTCGACGTTGACGATATCGCCATCTACCAGCTTGCGCTTGTCGGGGATCCCATGACACACAACCTCGTTCACGCTGATGGGACAGCTTTTGGGGAAGTTGTAGTAGTTCAATGGACTTGGATACGCACCCCGCTCCATGCAGGCCTGGTGAACAGCATCGTCAATTTCCTCGGTGGTAACGCCAGGCTTGACCATCGCCCCAGCCACGTCCAACACCTCACGGCCGATCTTGTTGACAGCGCGCATCTTCTCGATTTCCTTTTCATTCAAGATCTTGATGGCATTGGTTCGTGCGACCTTCTGCTCACCGTAGGGGATCCCACTCACAGCGTAGTCGGGCTTCTCAATCCCGTCGTCCACACTTCGTCGCGGCTTCAGCGGATATGCAGCCCGCAGCTTGCCAGTGTAGACGTGCTCCGGAAACGGATCGTGCACAGCGACTGGGTGGATTTTTCTGTGGCTGGCCCAGTTTCTCTTGAAGCATTCTTGGTCGCAGAAGTAGCTGTCGATTCCGTTCTTCAGGCACGTAGGGCACTTCAGCCCCCCTGCGTCTTTCCCGCAGTCCTGTCCGCTGCAGATGGCCATATCGCTCTATCTATTTTGTTTTCGTGGTGTGGAGGGAAATTTTTTTACAGTATTTTCCCAATGTCGAGAACAACACTACTTGCAAAAAAAAGAAAATACCGATGCTCTGCTGACAGACTTCCTAGAAAAGCAAAAGTCACCTAAGCCGGCTGGGGACACTGCCTTGCAGGCAGCCTACTTCTTTTCTAGAAAAGAAGCAAAAGCACTGGGGTGCGTCGCAGAGAGCTACCGTTTTTGCTTCTTTCCGGAGGGAGAAAAAAAAAAAAAAAAGAACCCGACGGGGGCACTGGGCAAACAAAAGCGCACACACAAACCTACTTATATTCTCTCTATAGCCCCGCCAGGAGAGTCAGCCTTGCGTGCAGTCAGGACTTCCACACCGGTCTCAGTGACAAGCATTGTGTGCTCGAATTGTGCACTCCATCGACCGTCGCAGGTCACGGCAGTCCAGTTGTCTGGCCACATTTGGTCACGATACGTACCGAGGTTCAGCATTGGCTCGAGGGTAAACGTCATTCCTGGTTTGCAGACGCCAATGGCCTTGTTTTTACTATAATGCGGGATGTTTGGTGGCGGGTGGAAGAGGTCATTTACGCCATGGGCGACGAAGGATCGCACCACTGAAACATTGTTCTTTTTGGCATGCTTCTCTATGATATCGCCAAAGTCTCGGAAGAGCATGCCCGGCTTGACCGCCTGGATAGCCAGATCTAGCGCCTCCCTGGTGGTTTCGACCAACCGCACCGTGTCAGGGTCGCATTTGGCCTTATCTCCGCAATAATACGTCTCGTTCAGATCACTGTGGAACCCATCCTTGTAGACGGAGATGTCAATGTTGACAATGTCGCCGTCAACCAGCTTGCGCTTGTCGGGGATTCCATGACAAATGACCTCGTTGACACTGATGGGACAACTTTTGGGGAAATTGTAATAGTTCAATGGACTTGGATACGCACCCCGCTCCATGCAGGCTTGATAAACCACATCGTCAATCTCCTCGGTGGTGATGCCTGGCTTGACCATTGCAGCAGCAATATCGAGCACCTCCCTACCAATCCTGTTGGCCACACGCATTTTCTCAATCTCCTGCTCGTTTAAGACCTTGATGCGGTTGGTGCGGATGACCCGTTGCTCACTATATGGAATACCGTCAACTGCGTAATCTGGCTGCTGGATGCCTGGCTCGGCTTTTCGACGTGGCTTCAATGGGTAGGCCGCTCGCAGTTTACCCGTGTAGACATGCTCCGGGAATGGATCGTGGATGGCGACCGGATGGACCTTTTTATGAGTAGCCCAGTTCCGCTTGAAGCATTCCTGGCCACAGAAATAGCTATCAGTCCCATTCTTCAAACAGGTAGGGCATTTAAGCCCCCCTGCCTCGTTCCCACAATCCTGTCCGCTGCACACTGTCATGGTTCCTGTGGTTGTTTTGGGGGTTCGCAGTGTGGTGTGGACCCTTCCCCAATAGCCAGTTGGGATTGCAAAAAAGAAAAGTGAAGAGCTGACATAAGGCATGACATAAATACCCCACGAACAAGCCTATTGTGCGATCGGGAAGGACTGCTAATAATACCTACCCCTGCTTGCATGTCAGATTGATTGGAAGATCCCTTTCACATGTGGGATCTGCGTCTATCCGGCTCAACCAGGCATGCCCTCCGGGCGGCCTCCTTTTTCTAGAAAAGAAGCAAAAGCAATGCTGTGGTCGAGTTGCTGGAATCTATACCGCAACTGGTGTGTTAGATGGAAATCTCTTCTGTGGAGGAGTCGCATGTGTGGGGTTTATCGAGTGAAATTTAGAGGAGTTATCTCGTCGTTGGAAATGGCTTTCCTACATGCTCATGAATTTGAGGGAAATCGGGCGATTGAAGTGTCGAACTTCGACATTGGGCTAATTATCATGCTTGATCTTGTTCATCTATATGTATGTATTCAGGACTAAATTGGTTATTATTATTCTAGAAGCAAAAGCACTGGAGCTTCGCAGAGCTACCTTTTCTGCTTCTTTTCGAGACCGGACTGACTGGGAGGCTATAAGGGACAATATCGAGCGGGTAATCTCGACCTGATAAGTTCAGTAGGTGTTAGAGCCATAGGATCTGTGAGTAGGGGGTATAGGATGAAGGGACAGGCCACATGCTCGAGGACGACCAAAACAATGGACATTGTGTTTAATAAAACTGGTGGTGTCTTTCTTTGGCTTCTGTGTGCCAAAAATTTAGTTTTATTACACAAAATAGACCTCCGGTTGACACAAAAATTGACAGAATTGCATGCTATACTCCCTCACTACACACGAGAACCTTATCCCGTCTACCCTTTCATTATTAGTCTTTTTTTATAACTTGCTAGTCAACATTCATGCAAAATGTATGTCAGTAGGTGCGGCGCATGCGGCGCTGATCATAGGAATTCAGCCGTGCTTATACGAATTTTGGTCAATTCCTAAATTTGGCGAGGCGAAACTAGATACACACTTACAGTACCATACGTATATGTTAGCGTCTCTAGAACTGGTTTGGGCTTTATTTCATCGCTTCTCCTCGCACAGTAGTTCACAGGCGAACCGAAACGCACCATATCACTCACCGGACATATCAATTGATTACATCTTCAAGAACAACTACTAAATCATACAAACAGCTGCGCTTTCAATTCAGAATTCACAATTTTGCCTTAAGTTAATCAATTTTCAGTATTCATTATGGGTTAGGGAAAGGGTTAGGAAGGAAGGAAGCAGCCAATATTCAAATGCGCGTTGGGATGCGCGGAGTGAAAAAAAAAATGAAGTGAATTTTTTTTTTTTTTTTTTTTTTTTTCATCGAGGAAATATAATCTTTCATCACCACACACTCTCCACTTCTCACGACAATGGTTGATTATTTGTTGTTCGAAGAGGCTGCAGGGTATGCGCTCTTCCAGGTCACACTTCAACCAGAAGACATTGGCTCCAAACTGAAGGAGGTCCAAAGTGCCAGTAACGATTTGGGCAAGTTCGGCAAGATGGTCAAGCTCGTTTCGTTCGCTCCATTCAAGGGAGCTGCCCACGCCTTGGAAAATGCCAACGACATCTCCGAAGGTATTGTTAGCGATTACTTGAAGGCATTGCTTGAAGCTAACCTGCCAAAGCCATCCAAGAAGAACAAGATCACCCTAGGTATTTCCGACAAGAACTTGGGCCAAAGTGTCAAGGATGCCATCCCAGGCGTCGAATGTTCTACCGACGAAGTCGTCCAAGACCTGCTCCGTGGAATCAGAGTTCACGGCTCCAAGCTGTTGAAGCAGTTTGAAGAAGGTGACATCGAAAAGGCCCAATTGGGTCTCGGCCACGCCTATTCCAGAGGTAAGGTCAAGTTCTCGGTTAATAAGAACGACAACCACATCATCCAGGCCATTGCTCTGCTGGATCAGCTTGATAAGGACATCAACACTTTTGCCATGAGAGTCAAGGAATGGTACGGATGGCATTTCCCAGAATTGGTCAAGATTGTTTCCGACAACCACACCTATGCTAAGCTTGTTTTGGCCATCCAGGACAAGACATCCATCATTGATGACGAAGATAAGGAACACGAGCTCGCTGCTCTTGTTCAAGATGACGCTGGACTTCTGAAGCAAATTGTCGACGCTGCTAGAATCTCCATGGGTCAGGATATCTCTGAAACCGATCTTCAAAATGTTACCACGTTTGCTCAGAGAGTTGCCAACATTACTGAGTATAGAGCCAAGCTTTTCGCTTATCTGACCGAAAAGATGAATACGGTGGCTCCAAACCTGAGCGAGCTCATTGGTGAGGTGGTTGGTGCTCGATTAATCTCCCACGCTGGCTCATTGACTAACCTTTCCAAATATCCTGCTTCCACTTTGCAAATTCTGGGTGCCGAAAAGGCGCTTTTCCGAGCCCTCAAGACCAAAGGCAACACTCCTAAATATGGGCTCATCTACCACTCTTCGTTCATTGGTAAGGCTGGCATGAAAAACAAAGGCAGAATATCCCGATTCTTGGCCAACAAGTGCTCTATTGCCTCTCGTATTGATAACTACGCTGAAACTCCATCTACCACGTTCGGTCAAATTCTCAAGCAACAAGTTGAGGAACGACTCAGCTTCTACGACACTGGTGCTCCACCAACCAAGAACGCCGATGCCATGAAGAAGGCCATGGACGAGGTTCTGGCTAACACCGATGTGAAGGTTGACTCCATGGATATTGACGAGGACGATGAAGAGGAGGAAGAAGACAAGCCAAAGAAGGAGAAGAAAGAAAAGAAGGAAAAGAAGGATAAGAAAGAGAAGAAAGACAAGAAGGAGAAGAAGCGATCGAAGGATGACGGTGAGGAGGACACTCCAAAGAAGAAGAAGAAGAAGAGTAAGTCCAAGGACTAAGCTTAATTCTGTTTTTTTATAAATATTTTTTGTATCATGTAATTATAAACATCACGAATGTGTTTTGGGTAAGACGAGAAGGCATTGTACACGTTTTGTTACAGGTACATGCTACTCTCATGTTCATCGTGAGCCTTGAGGGACTTGGCAGGAAGAGACAGCGTGCGTTCAAGAGCCCTGGACGTGTCGTATGAGGTTGAATAGTGGTCAATCACCTCATGACCCTGGGGCCCTTCAGCACGCACCACAATTGAGCTGCTAGGGATGGAGTTTTGTTGGCATCGTGAGATAACGGATGCAATTGCACCGGAAATCATAAACGGTGGCTCCAACGGAGGCAGGAAGCGGTCCTTGGAGTCAATTTCAGACGAATAAAGGCCGTATATATTCTCTGAGGCGGTGGAAATCATATTGCTTGGTGTGACTGTGGTCACGTGAGAAGGCTTAAAGGTGGTCAACAATGCGTTAGTGAAAGGATAGCAGTCGCGTGGCTCCAACAATGGGACTGGGACTAGCACGATTTTGATATTCTGCGTGTTGGTAAACTGCCTGAGCTCGACTTTGTGAAGAGTTTCAGAGCTTTGCTGGTTCGGTTGCTCCAGATCGTGGTCATAGAGGTCAGAAGACGCAGCAGCTGCCAATTGAAGAGCTGGATTTTTACTTGGGTTTTTCGTGAATCCACTGGTCAAAGTGCCAATGGCTACGCTGTTAGGGAAGACATCTGCATACGCAGAGACGAGTCTTGGGGCCACCAGCAGCAGGCGAGACCCCGGTTCAATTGAACTAGAGAGTTGAATGTCCGTCCAAGACTCATACTGCAGAAGGAAACCTGCATCCTTCTCATCAATATCGTCGTTCTCGTCCAACAAATGACGAGGAGTAGGGAGCTCTACCCAAGGTTTCAACAGCATCTTGCCACTATACCACCGTTTTCCTTGAAGTTGTGTGAGGTCGGAGTTGTGTGGTTGTGACTGGAGCCCAAGTCCCAATGAATGTCACCACACCAACGTTCACTTCGGCGCTGGGTACTACTGCTGCGGGTGGCTTCCTTTTGTAGAAAGCAAGTAAAAGCTTCGTTTTCTTCTCGAGGTGGTCACCAGGGGTTAGCAATTGCCCCCTTAGGTGATCTTGCTTTCCGGGGAAGGGCCCTGCGGACAGCCTTCTTTTCAATAAAGGAGCCAAAAGCACAATTGGCCTCGCAGAACTACTTTTTTTTTTTTTTTTTTACTTCTTTTCGGAGAAAAAGGAAGCCATCTGGAGATACACTTCTCAGCGAGTTACCCTTTTTGAAGCACCAAGAAAATTTACCTGTTAATATCTAGAAAATAGCAGAGTATCAACATAATATATCCACCTTCATTCATTTGCGCCGCATTGTCCGCGGCTTAAGTTTTATTTTTTTGAGAAGAGTCCCAAATCAGCAGGAGACGCAAAGTTGGTGGTGAAGTACAAGCGTAGAAAACGGGATTAAAAAATGGCTAGCGAGGTCCAGGCCAAATTTGAAAAGGCGAATAATGAATTCAATTCGATCCAGTTAGGTGGGTGTGGTGGCTCGAGAACGGGGCCGTGGGGAGCAGTCCGCTAATGTGTCGGTGTAGAAATGAGTGCGAACGTTTCCAAGCGTCAACAGCTGGAAGCACAACTTCAAGAGAACAAGATTGTCCAAGAGGTGGGTGTTCCGTGTGTTTGGATGCACATACAAGGATATACGCTAATCGGGATGCTCTAGGAGTTCAAAGGGTTAAAAGAAGATTCCAGGATTTACAAGTTAATAGGACCGGTGCTGGTGCCTCAGGACAGGCCCGAGGCCACGGTCAATGTGGACAAGAGACTGGAATTCATTGAAAGCGAAGTGTAAGTAACAGTACGGAGCTCTTTTTTCTTTTGCGGAGCACACGCTAACGTCTCAGCAAACGTGTGGACGGATTAATCAACTCGAGCCAGAAGAAGCTCGAAGAAAAGAGAAACGAGGTGAGTAAGCGTTTTCTGCTGTTATTATGTACCAGAATCACTAACAGACCGCCAGCTCATTCAATTACGTACAGCGATGCAGGGTGGAGAGGCCCAGTAGAAAGTATATACAATGTATTATTTCTTCTCCATTGAATCGGGTCCAAAGCTCATCGGCAGAAGCTCCTCGAGCGTCCTGACCTCGAACGACCCAGACGTCCGGAACATGTAGACCGGCAGATTCAACGGGGCGAACTCGCGGATGCTAGAAATCGTCGCGTTAGCACTGACAGTAGCATGCATATAACAATACCTACAATTGCCGACAGATACCGCATGGAGGACAGATGTCTTCCAAGTCGGAGGCCACTCCAATTGCCAGAAACTCTCTGTGACCAGAGCTGACTGCCTTGACGATTGCCGTGCGCTCGGCGCAGATGGTGCCTCCGATGCTGGCGTTCTCAATGTTGGCCCCGGTGAAGATCTCATCGGTCTTGGTGAGAAGCGCAGCTCCAACACGGAAATTCGAATACGGGGAGTACGACATGTCACGAGCTAGAACGGGTGTTAGAACATCATCTAACAACGTATTGGCCATAGTCACCTTTCAACGCTTCATCTTTTAGTATCTCAACTTTACTGATCATTGTGTGGTAAGGAGGATTGTGGGCAGCCGGTTTACGACGGATTAGAAGCAACTGCGCCCGTGGGGCTTCGAACCCCCGCATACGACAGCCGCAGTGCACTCACACTTTAGAGCTTCTTCAATGAAAGCCAAAAACAGGTAGCTCTGCGAGGTCAATTGTGTGCCTCCGGCGGCTTCTTTTTTCTCCGAAAAGAAGCAAAAAAGGTAGCTCTGCGAGGCAACACCAGTGCTTTTGCTTCTTTTCTAGAAAAGAAGGCCGCCCGCAGGGCAATACGCGAGCCAGTGTAGCCTCCGGCGGCTTCTTTTTTCTCCGAAAAGAAGCAAAAAAGGTAGCTCTGCGAGGCCCTACTAGTGCTTTTGCTTCTTTTCTAGAAAAGAAGGCCGCCCGCAGGGCAATACGCGAGCCAGTGTAGCCTCCGGCGGCTTCTTTTTTCTCCGAAAAGAAGCAAAAAAGGTAGCTCTGCGAGGCCCTACTAGTGCTTTTGCTTCTTTTCTAGAAGAGAAGGCCGCCCGCAGGGCAATGTGCCTCCGGCGGCTTCTTTTTTCTCCGAAAAGAAGCAAAAAAGGTAGCTCTGCGAGGCCCTACTAGTGCTTTTGCTTCTTTTCTAGAAAAGAGGGCCGCCCGCAGGGCATTGGCGATGCCTGACCTGTGCCACTGCTTCTAGAATTAGGTAGCCCATGTAGCTAGTCCGGTACTACGCGTCCTTCGTACGCGGTTTGTGGCGATTTCAGCGTCTAACTTTAACTATAAAAGGAGACCGAATTCCACTTCTCATCTTTTTTTTTTTCTCTCTGTTGGCGTTTGCTGACCTTTGCTATCATATCGCTTGCTAACTCGTCGTATGTGTCTTCTTCTTCAAAAGCTACTATTCTTGTTAGCCTCGGTAAAAGTTACTTTTTTGCTTTTAGATCTTAGTCACGCCTTGCTACAGAACCACTAACTGCGTACTAACTGTGTATCAAAGGAGCATAGTTATCGTATAATCAATTGCAATATATATTCATCATATGTGCACAGCGTGCCCACTCAATGGCCCTGTTATCCCCGATAACTCGTAGGCAATTGCCTCCGGCGGCTGATTCCCCTCAGTTAGCGTAGACGGGTGCTTTTCCCTCTTTTCTAGAAATGTTCTACGATATCAACACTTTTTTTTGGAAAAGACCGCGTTCCGCACGCTTGAGATTTTTGTGAAAGTTCAGCGTCTAATCCTAACTATAAAAGCAGATCGATTCCCACTTTTCTACTTTCCTTTTTTCTTTTCTGTGTTGGCGTTTCGTTTATGCGGGTAATCCGTTAGGTGTTTTTTCAGCTACTGAACTTCAAATCCTTTGCTTCATAGCCAGATCTTGCTACGAACCGTCATCAATTGGCTACAGTGTTACTCGTGGCCTAGGGTGAATAGCTATATTAGCAGTGTCGTGTAATAATTGCATTATGTCTATAACAGTTGGCGCTAAGCTCGCCTACCCCAAGTAAGTAGCCGCACCAGCGTGATCCACGAGTTTTGTTTACAGTTTTGATCCCGAAACGCGGCGTTATCGAACGTCAACCCGCGACATGAACCACCCGCACAACCAGAGTCTGGCCAACTCAGTGGCCTCGCTAGGGTCCAGTCTGAGCATTCTGCGGTCCACTAACGAGAATCTGGAGTCGGGGGTGCGCGATTTTGCACGACTCAAGACGAACATCCAGACAAACAAGGTGTTTGATATTGTGACCGAGCATGAGATCAATGACGCAAAGAGCGAAATAGCCAAGGAGACTGAGCCCCAGATCCGTCTGTTGCTGGAAAGGGCAGAGGTGGAGCTACAGCGGATGGAGCGCAAGAAGCGGTCGTTGACTGCCAAGGCACAGCTCCAGCAGGTGCGTCTTGAACAGCATACCAATACCAGAAGACCAGTCAGCAGTGGTGGTGGTGGTAGCTCGGACCAGGACGTTGCAGTGCAACTGGAACGGCTCAAGGAGCTTCAGCAGAAGAAAGATAGGCTGCAGTATTCTCTTTCCCGGCTGAACCTCAAGGGACGGAAAGTTAGAATGAGTATGGCGTTCGCTAGATAATTTATTAGCCCGGATTTAAGCGTTAATCGTCTGTGCCTCCGGCGGCTTCTTTTTTCTCCGAAAAGAAGCAAAAAAGGTAGCTCTGCGAGGCGGAATGGGTGCATTCGGAATCAGTACGTGATTTTTAGGTTGTTGCCCTGTTGGTGTCGTTGCCACATAGTTTACCACATTAATTTTGAATATAACAGATGCGTTTTTCCCCGCTGCTTTTTCTTTTCCTTTCCGTGTTGAAACTGACCAACGTTTGCTATTATTTTTGCTGCGAAAGTCTGAGTGCGTTTTGAAAACAACTCCGCACACTGCAGGATATGTTGCATTTTACATTAGATGAAAAACAGTACTCATCTTCATAATAATAATATGTTCATTTGCTGCTAGGCTACGGGCTACCTACAAACCGCAAATCTGTATGCACAGCTACGACGATTAGCCTTCTGCTCATCCTTTATCTGACCAACTCAAACCAACCTGAAATTTGCGATAGTTTAAAACAACCAGTAATTGAAAGGAGGTTGCATCTCAGACTACCACAAGCAAACCCATCCACATGGTGCGTGATTTGTTAGACAGGTTACTAGGAAGGCTAGCGGATTTTCCTTCCCTGCTATATTCATCAGAGCAAAACTGCTCCACAGCGCCCCAAGGAAACAATATCTGATCCTTTTGCTGCGTAAACTTGATACGTTGGATTGGATCAAAATATACGACTATTCATGATTAGAGTGAGCCAATTGGCCTCGCAGAGCTACCTTTTTTGCTTCTTTTCGGAGAAAAAAGAAGCCGCCGGAGGCTACATGGGCCGTGTATGCCCTGCGGGCGGCCTTCTTTTCTAGAAAAGAAGCAAAAGCACTTTCCTCGAAACAAAAAACAAAAAAAAAAAACTCGATTATCTGTTACAATTAAATACACTGCGACCCTCTTGCCCTTCATAGGTTGAGAACCGCCTCTAGTTTACCCTTAATAGAGAGAAGATGGCTTTCCAGCGCCCCTAGCTTCACAGAAACACTGATGAGGTTCGGATCTTGACTCTCCACCCGAACTCGCTCGTGTTCAACAACTCTCTTTCCAGCATACGGCACTGCATGGTCAGATTTGCGTCTGCCGAAGAAAAAAGAGCTGGCATTATGCGGGTCCAGATATTCCACTGCTCGGATGTCGGTGACCACAGAAGAGTTCTTGAGATAAAAGTCCACAATGACATTAGATGGGAAGTCGACAAAGAGGGTTGGGTCAGTAACTTTGAGTGGGAAGAGAATGGCAGAATTGGGCTCTTTTAGAGTTTCTATGCTCGAACGAACAAACGACAAGAGCTCGGATATTCGAACTAACGTCAACTGACCTTTATGGTGGGCACTAATTTCGTCAAATGCCGTCGTAGCGATCTGCAGGGCTTCGGATATAAAGTTTCCCGCGTCGACCACTTGAACTAATGGTATTTCTACAGCATCGTCCTCACCCCGCTCCTTCGAGTGGTCCAGTTTGATGGTGAACGGTTGGCTCTTGTTGACATGGTTGAGCTTGACTAGCAGATCCGTGTCTTTGATCACGGGCCCAGCACGAGTCAACACACCCTTCAGTGTTTCACTGTGGTTAGACGATACCACCAGCTTGAATCCGCTATGTTTCTCGCACAGACGACCCAGACACTCCTGGAGACCGTCCTTGATGGACTCGTTCATCTCGCTAGACACCTCATTGAGCAGCCATTCCAGTTCGGTCGGCATTGTGTGAGTGATAAGATGGGGCGACGTTGGGTGTACACGGAAATCCGCACCGCCACTGGGGCACTGCCACTAAAGTGTGGCGCATCGGCACTGCAGACAAAACAGCATTCGTCGCTCAGGGAGCGGGATTGAGGGCAGATAATTGACCTGCGGATGATCTTATTTTCTAGAAAAGAAGCAAAAGCACTGGTGGATTGCCTCGCAGAGCTACCTTTTTTGCTTCTTTTCGGAGAAAAAAGAAGCCGCCGGAGGCACATTTCCCTGCGGATGATCGATGTCTACCTTTCTAGAGAAGAAGCAAAAGCAATGGATGTAATTTTTTTTTTTTCTGAAGAAAAATAGCTGCTGCGGAGACAATTGTTCTGGTGTCCCTCGGGCCTTGGGATCGTCACACACCTTTCACCACACCACTTCACCTCACACAACCGAGATGCTGAAGAAAAACTATCCTGCACACGTTCCGTTGAACACATTCCAACGCATCTTTCTGACGGTCGGCTCTGGTATTGCAGCCGTAATCAACCCTCGACGGGCTGACCTGATCGCCACGTTCGGGGAAATGACTGTTCAGCCATATTTCATCTATAAACTACGGGACCAGATGCTACGGGATCCTACAGGAAGACGGATTCTTCGAGACAGACCAAGAATCACGTCTACATCGCTCAACTTAGACAAGCTACGGGCCCTGCCGAAAAACACGGTGGGCAACGTGTACATGCAATGGCTCGACAAGGAAGGAGTATCGCCAGATACGAGACTTCCCGTGCGTTTCATTGACGACCCAGAATGCGCATATGTTATGCAACGTTACAGAGAGTGTCATGACTTCTACCATGCGATCACCGGGCTACCCGTGGTTATGGAGGGCGAAGTCGGGGTGAAGGCGTTTGAGTTCTCCAACACAGGGATCCCAATGACTGGGTTAGCCGCCTTTTCTGAGCCTCTAAAACTGGGTGCCAAGCAGCGGAAACGGTTGCGTGAGATTTATATCCCCTGGGCGATTACAAATGGGCTGAGATCAAAACCCCTGTTGAACGTGTATTGGGAAGAAGTCCTTGAGAAGGATGCTGGGGAGTTGCGGACGGAGCTGGGTATAGACATTCCCCCTGATTTGAGGGAGTTGAGAGCTAAAGATAAGAAAAATAAGACATAGTGTGTTTTTGCTAGGGTTGATCGATGGACCTATCTTCCCCACTCGCTCAATAAACATAACAACCTATAATGTGTGCATGACTATCATAATGTTACACACGACGACTCCACAGTGAGCTTAGCCGTCAGCTTGGACCATTGTAGCTACGGATGTTTCGGAGTTTTAGGTCGTAGTGGGGGAGCCTTGCATTTTTCCCTGTTTCTATACTGCAGATGTGGGGTGTAGCATTAGCGTTTCGTAGCATCATCCTTACTTACCCCCCCTATAAAAGAAGTGGGTGTGACACATAGTCCGCAGCGGTGCATACTGTATACACATATATATGCTTCCAGTTCGAGCTTTTCTTAGTCTTTATTTTTATTTCCTTAACAATCTATCGATCGCATGAAGATCCCACAATGTGACGAAGGGATTTGCGGAGAATCGCTGAAAACCCCGTCACCAGCGACGATCCTGTGGGTGTTACTGCGCACGCAGATCCTATAATTGTAACATGAGATAGAGCCGAAATTCCCATATACAAACGGGAAGAGTATAAATAGATGTTTGTGGGGTGTTCTGGTGTCTTTTCAACAAGATCCAAGAAAAATGCTGTTTAAAAAGGCCATCTTGGAAGCAATCCTAGCTTTCTCCGCGATCTCCGCTGCGGCTACCACCCCCGATCTCCCTAACGGTCAATTGAAGCCTTTTGGCTACGACAACAACACCTTCTACTATGATGGAAAGCCGTTGCAGATATTTGGTGGACAGATGGATCCACACAGAATCCCGCGTGAAAGCTGGAGAGAACGCATGAAGATGGCAAAGGCAATGGGGCTAAACACGGTCTTTGCATACATCTACTGGGACCAGCTTGAACCTGAAGAGGGAAAGTGGGATTTCACTGGAAATAACGACATCAACGAGTATTTCAAGATTGCCCAGGAGGAGGGTCTCTATGGCGGTCTCAGGTGGGGCCCCTACATCTGCGGTGAGCACGAATGGGGTGGGTATCCATATTGGCTCAACAACAAGAACTTGACTGTCCGTACCAAGGACAAGGAAATGGCTGATGCATCGCGAAGATACGTCAACAAACTCTACTCGGAAGTCAAGCATCAACTTGCCTCGAACGGAGGTAACATCATTTTCTTCCAAATTGAAAACGAGTACGGCTCATATCCATATGGCAATGACAAGGAGTATAAGGAAGAGTTGAGGGACATGGCTCTGCAGGCTGGATTCGACATCCCCTTCTACACCACCGACGGTACCCAGCAAGATATGATTGAAGCTGGTAACATTCATAACGTTCTGGCCGAGGTTGACGGCAGTGACGGTTATGAAGACGACGTGCGACAGCAATATCTGCCCGATCAATCCACCAACGGGCCGTTCATGAATTCTGAGTACTATACGACCTGGATCGACCACTGGTCTGCCACTGATGCCCACCAGCAGAGTGATCAACAGGGCATTCAAAAGATTCAGAACGATCTGGCCGAAATCCTGAACAAGAACGGCTCTTTCTCTCTCTACATGTTCCACGGAGGTACCAACTGGGGCTTCCAAAGTGGATCCAATTTTGATGACCATCTCTCTTCCACCACCACATCCTACGATTACGGTGCGCCATTGGACGAGTCCGGTCGACCAACCGACCTGTATCACGCCATCAGGGGCACCATCCAGGACTACCTCAAGAACTCATCGTCGTCCCATTTTGAAGGCAATCCCAGGTCCATCCCAGATGTCCCACAAAAGGCAAATCTCATTGACACCGGTAAGATCAAGGTTAAGGCGTGCAGCAGGCTTTTGGACAGTCTCTCCAAGCCTGATCATACCAGCAAGTCGCCATTGAATATGGAGGCTGTTGGACAAGCTGTCGGATACATCAACTACCGAAACCAGATTGGCCAAGACGTCCAGGGTAACTTGACTGCCGGTGACAAGCCAAGGGACCGTGTATTGGTTTACGTGAACGGCCAAAGACAAGGCTTGATTGATGCTCGATTCAAGGAGGCCCAGTCGGTGAACCTTGACTTGAAGAAGGGCGACCATCTCGACTTGCTTGTTGAGAACATGGGTAGAGTTAACTTTGCCCAGGCCCTGCCGGACCAAAAGAAAGGCATTATTGGTGACGTTAAAGTAGGTAACGCTACTCTGGAAAACTGGGATATCTTTTCTCTCGGTCTTGACAATGCTGACGATTTCACTCACCACTGCGATTTTTCAATTGACGACACCGACTTTTCCGACATGAGCAAGTTCCAGCCAACCTTCTTCAAGGGCTCCTTCCGGTTGGACAACATTGAAGACACCTTTTTGTCCTACAAGGGCTGGACCAAGGGCGTTGTTTGGGTCAACGGCCACAACCTTGGCAGATACTGGAAGATTGGCCCACAACAACAGCTCTACTTGCCAAAGGAGTACCTCAAGAAGCACAACGAGATTGTTGTCATGGAGCTGGTGAGCACCGAGTCTGACGAGCTTGAAGGTGTTTCTACCCGGAGTTGGTTCAACCAACCGGACCCAGAAGATCCTTCTGCTAAGTAAATAACTTAACTTATTTAACGAGTTCAAATGTACTATGGGACGATGGATCGCAGCGATGTATTATTACTTCGTTAATAAATATGTACAAGAAGCTAACCTCTGGTGAGAGACTTGAGCACATTGAAGGAGGCGATGGAGTTGAACTTCAACCATTCAAATGTGCTGTCGGCGGCATACCCCGCAGACTCGATTTCGGCCAATCTCGTTTTTGCAAAGTCCATGGTCTCGCGATATTCGGACGATTGGTCCTGCGCCATGAAGAGCTCGGATGCAACGTACACCGAGGAAAGGGCGGCACGTTTAGTGTACCAGGAAAAATCTGGGGTACGGTCGTTAGCCAGGTACCACAGCTCGTCGCTGAGCTCGTGAAGTTCGGTGAGGGACTGGGTGAGGTTGGACGGAAGAGTCATCAAGCTGATTGCTTCGGAGAGGCGTGGCTGGAGGACAGAATTCGCCTTCAGTCGGTGTTGCAGTAATATGAGAAGTCTGTTGTACACTGGAGCGGTCTCGGACAGCTCCACCGAGCCCAAATTTGTCCGCTGGGTTTCCAGATGGTACTTGACGATGTCAAAGGGACCATTTGGAAAGAGATTATGGGCGATATCTGAGTATCCGGATTCACGGATCCCAGAAATAAGAGCCTTTTCAAACCCGAGTTCAGGGACTTTCTCCAGGCAAGTTTGGAGAATTCTTTCACGAGGACCAGCAGCTTCAGTGCTCAGACATCTATAGAATGCTCTAATTTGTGCAGACTGGAGTAGCGATGGTCTTTTTCTCACGATATTCATCTCAACTTTTTTTTTCTTTCTTTTCACCTGATTATTTTTGGTGTGAGAGAGAAAAGAAGGAGTCTGAGACCTCCCAAGGAACGTGGTGAACCTCTACTGGAGATGAACCAGCCACCCGGTAGCAATGGAGTGGTAAAGGTCTTCGAATTAAAGTGAAAATGGGAAATAACCGGGGGGTCCAGCGAGTGATTGAACACAGCTGTCCCGCAACATAGTCTTTCCCATGTTTTAGCCTCAGACAGACTCAATTGAGCCGTGGGATAAGCACACAGACATAATATTTCTAAGAACGAGACAAAACCAAACGCTCACCTCTATTTTCTACGGTAAACATAAAAACACACACATAGCGCATCCACTATCTTATCCTAAAGTAAGTAACCACCCGAACTGTAATAATACAAGAGCAGCACACGGCCCAATTCGAGTGCTCGCGGTAGTTACTATTATATTGTCGAGGTGTTCCGACGTTTCCTCCCAAACGGTACAACAGAATAAAAACAAGAACACCACCAAAATAACTGCTTCAGGAGATAGTGTGAAGAGAGAGAGAGAGAGCGTTCGAAAAACAACAACAAACAAACAAAACAGGGTAAACAAATGGCGACGTTGACTATGCTAGGAAACTCTCACTCGGCGGGCTCATTACCTTTGGATAGAACCTCACAGCCAGGATCAAACGGGTCCATCGTAAACTCCAACGGCAGCAACAACACTAGCGGAGCTATTGAGCGGAAAAGACGGGCTTCGCAGTCGGTGCCCTCACGGTCGCAATATGCATTAGTGCTTGTACTGACGCCGCTGAATGGAACGTTTGAGCGCAAGAGCCTGTTTGTGCCATTTGCGCCGGACGTGTTGAAGCTTGGAAGACAGACCAGCAACAAAACCATCCCCGGACCAGACAACGGCTACTTTGACTCGCGTGTGTTGAGTAGACAGCATGCTGAGGTGTGGGCAGATAAGACCAGCGGGAAGGTGTGGATCAAGGACGCAAAGTCCTCCAACGGCACCTATATCAATTCTGAGCGGTTGTCCAGCGATAACACTGAATCAGAGCCCCACGAACTCAAGAAGAACGATCTGTTGGAGTTGGGCATCGACATATCCAATGATGACGGATCCTCGCTTGTCCATCGTAAGATATCAGCCAAGGTTGAACGCATTTCCATCATGTCCCTACAATCAGATTCCGGCGAACTGCAGCAAAACATGTCGAACGGAATTGGCAGCTACAACAACAATGGCAGTAATAACAGCAGCAACAGCATTAGCAGTGGCGGCTCGGGTAGCATGAGTCGTTCAAGCACCATTTTGGGAAGATCTAAACCTAACAATAACAAGGCGGCGGACTCTCTGGACGTGGCCCTTTTTGGAGACGTGGACTCATCGCTAGAGGACTTGATGATGGGCCACGCACGAAACAGTCTAGGGGGGCTGTTTATGAACTCGGGTCTAAATTCCTCTGTATCATTTGAACACACCGTCAAAAAGCTCATCGCCCAGATCCACGAGGCCAAATTAGAAGGAGCCAAGATTAACTCCGTCGCCAAGCTATTAGACCAGATCGGTCGGAACCAATCCAACTCGACCGTCCTGACTGCCCTCACAGATCAACTGGCATCCAAGGATGCGTACATCGCTCAGCTGGAGAAAAAGCTCGAGCAACGCAAGACAGCAGATCCCGAAAGAGAGTCACAGCTCGTGGACCAGCTGTCAAGAACCCAATCGGAGCTGTCAGAGACAAAGCGTGAATTGGACACGTACAAGGGCCGTGCTCTGGCGGCGGAGGAGATTGCATTGAAGAGCTCCAAAACAATAGCAGAGCTGGTGCGGACGCTGGAAGAAAAGCAGATGCACGACCAAAACGGTAGAGGTGGGAAACGCACAAATAACAGCAGCACCAGCAGCAGCAGCAGCAGTAGTAGTAACGTGCAGAATGAACGGGACCAGCAGGAAGATAACGTTAATGATAATGATGAACAGACTAATGAGAAATCTAATAATTCTAACACAACTACGACTAAAAACATGCAAAAATCCCGTTCTGCAACCCAAGTATCCTCATTTGGCGTCAAAGCCATCCCAGTGTCATCTGCATTGGGTGTCATCATTATAGGAATTTCCGTCATGACAGCTATAAACAGCCTGACCAGAGACAGGTGAATATATTTATTTTTTTTTTCTTCTTCTTCTTCTCCTTCTTAGTTTTATCTTTTTAAGCCCTACTCCACCACATCGCATTCCAGCAATTTTGCTAGCTCCTGTGAAAATATCTCCGAAACCTCCTTCACGGAGACATTATCAACACCCTGCTGCTCCATCGTGGTGGTGGACTTGTCTGGCAGCCCACATGCAACGATTCTATCAAACCACCATGTGTCAGTATTCACATTCAACGCAATTCCATGAGAAGTGACGCTACGACGACAATGTATGCCAATAGCTGCAATCTTTTCCTGGTCGTTGACCCAAACCCCGGTATCCTGGGTAGTCTTCCCCTCGATATTGTATCTCCCGAGGGTATTAATAATAGCCCGTTCTAGCAAGCTTACGTAGCATTTAACAGGAATCCCAAAAGCCTTGAGATCAATAATTGGGTACACGACCAATTGTCCCGGTCCGTGGAACGTAGTCTGTCCTCCGCGAAAGGTCTCGACAAAGTCTGCCTTCCCGTTGGCCCTGAAATGCTCAATTTCGGCGGAGGACAGTTTACCTCGCTCCCTACGACCACATGTGTACACCGGTGACATCTCGAAGTTCAACAATGTGGGCAACGGAGCAGTTGGTATCTTACCAGCTTTGAAATCAAGACATCTCCGCACAGCCCTTTCCTGGATCTCTCCAGCCTGAAGATAGTTAATTCCCGTCTTTAATGGTACTACCGCCATGGTATGGGGCTTGGTGGCCTGGTTTAGTTGGACTCCTCCACAACTAGGAGCCACTGTGGAGTACGTCCGTCGTAGAAGGTTAAGTCTGACGGCGTACATCTATGTCTATTTTTCTTCGTCGTTAGGTCGAGAGGAGTTTTTGGGAGTGAGTGGGCCTCCCACAACTTTTATAGCCAAAAAAATCAGATGTCGCAGGACGCCGAACTAGAGAAATTGGAAAGCTGGTTACACCAGGGTAATTCGGTGATATCTCCTAAAGTGGCAGTTGCTGATTTGCCAGGTGGGTGGAGCGATATTTGTGACTGAGGTCAGTACTAACCGGAGAATTAAGGTCGTGGTAGAGGTGTTGTGACTAAAGACAAGATTAAAGTGGGTGAGAATGGATGTGATCTGTAGCAGATACCTTGCTAACGATGAATAGCGAGGAGAGGTACTGGCTACGATAAAGAGGAAACAGTTGCTGAATTATGAAACCTTAGGGCAACGTGGGGATGAGCGGGATCTGGAAGCCAGAAAACGGTTTAGCGGAACTCTTCTGCTGTCCTATTACCTGTATCGATACCACAATGACGAAGAAAACTACTGGGTCAGCTTCATTGAGACTCTTCCGACCGAGGAGGATCTTTCGACAATGCCGTTAACATGGGGTTCGAATGAATTGAACAGCCTCCCTCCGAAAGTGCGCGAATTGGTGACTAAACAGAGGGCTAAACTCGCAAAGGAAGTTGAGCTGGTTAAGTCCACATTCTCCGATGATGAGTTGGACGAAAGACTGTTCAAATGGGCGTGGATGTGTGTCAACACTCGATGCATATACATGAACATTCCAGGCACTCCATCGCACAAGGAAAAAGTCACCCTAGCGCCATTTGCGGATTTCATCAATCACACGTGTGATAAGGATTCTTCTGTAAACCTCAAGATTGATGGTCGAGGGCTTACTCTAACAGCCAGACAGGAATATGAGCCTGGCACAGAATTGTATCTGTCGTATGGTGCACACGACAATGCAAAGCTACTGGTTGAATATGGATTTGCGGTAGTTGACAATCCGTGGGACACCGTCGACATTTCTGATTACATCTTACCGCGGCTCGACGAGCTCCAAGAGCATTGTCTCGAGCAGGAAGGTTATGTTGGCGGAAACTACACTGTAAATAGGGAAGGTCCGTCGTTCCGGACCATCATTGCATTGGCAGTGTCTTTGGAACAGATCTATAGGGCAGCTGGTGGCCTAGTGGAGGTCCCTCGACGGCTGGAAATGCTCATTGAAGGTTCTGGAGACACCGACATGTACCGCAACTTCGACGATGAACTTGGAAAGATTCTGCGACAGGCGAAGCTAGAGATTTGCGACGAGCTCATGAGTGATGGAAACGAGTCGATAAAAGTACTTCTGGAGGAGTATAAATTGATTCTGGAATCAGCGATATCCACGTTGGCCTCAGGGGAATAGTGGTGGTCCTGCATAAGTGAGCCATATGTACCCTCGAGTCCCTTCATTTTTCTCCAAAAAAAAAAAAAAAAAAAAAAAAAAAAAAAAAA
>JAJLUR010000006.1:33995-55105 GCA_030674225.1 Blastobotrys terrestris | reverse complement strand
CCTTTGCGAATCAAAGCTGTCTTGGTCTTGACAAGATCGGAAAGCTGGCGATTGACCAAGGCACGGTAGCCATGCTTGTTTGCCAGGTCCACAATGTAGTCATTGATGTAGCCAACCTCGGTTTCGTGGCCAGCATTCACATCGGTGAGCATCGACGACTTGTTCTCTCCGTTTATTCGCAAAACTTCGCGGACAATGCCAATCAGTCGCTTTGGATCAAGCGAGGTGTTGACCAAGTACATGGTGTCGTCGTTGAAGATTTCAGCCGCATGAAGCTTGAGAATCTTAGAGCACTCCTGAACAACGCCCATGATCATGTCTTCGCCGGCACGGATCTCCAGGAGCTCCTTGTTTCGGCAGCCGAGAATGGCGGTGATTGGATTGGCACATGCATTGACCACCAGCTTGTCATATTGCGCCAAAAGGAACTCTGGGTAAGGCAAGTATTCGGCGTTGAGGAAGGTACCACAACGCAAGAGCTCGTGGATCATCTCACCCGGCTGTGAGGTGTATTGCTCCATCTCGGGCGGTTTGGCATAATCGGACTTGGTGGCCTCCTCAGCCATGGTGGGGTCAGGCGTCTCAGTCACGTCTGGCGAAACACCAGGAGTGTTATGCTGACGGGGGAAATCAATGCCTATGCTGTAGTCTGCCTTGACAGACTCTTCTGAATCGGTGGGATACTCGAGTGTTCTTGTGTTGGGCTTTGGCTTGGGCAGAATATCATCAGCCATTCCATCGGACCTTACAGCTTCTTCGCTCGCCGTGTGGGTGCCTGGCTCAATGTGCAGCCCTTCAAGAATTCGCGGGACCTGGGTGATCTGGATCTTCCCGTGACCGACATGATTGAAGGTGAAGGGTACGGAAGAATTGTGCACACCATGGGTGGTAATTGCTAGATTGAAGTTGGGTCTGTTGACGGGATTGGGCCAGAATTTGTCGCACAAACGCTCATAGACGCCCATACCGTTTTGAAGGAGCAGGATGTTCGTATGCTGGTGGATGGAAGGAAGGACTTTTTCAATTGCCTTCTCAGCTTGAGTAGCCTTGGTTGCTACGATCAGGTTGGTGATTGGCTGGGGCTCGCCGGATCTCAAGGTAGGATAGCCAGTGATGGCGCTGATTCGGCGCTCAATGGTTCTACCAGGACCGCTGCCCACCTTCACCGTATTTTCGTGTTGAAGATACCTCTGGAGGCTCTCTTGCGAGCGCAAGATGAAGGAAACGCCTGTGGGTGGGACGGTCGATCTCAATGCAGCGCCAATCAGGCTGCCAATGTTCCCAGCACCCACGATGTGAATGTGTGGAGGAGAAGGGCCCATTATATCTTTGACTAGCACAGACTAACGGAAGTTAACGAGTAAAAAGAGGTGTGAGAGTTGGGGTTGCGGCTTTGTTTGGTAATCCTTATAAGCTGATGGGCTGTTGTTTGCTCCGACGTTGTCTCACCCTGCATAGTGCGACCAAATGGGTACCAAAATCATGACGAAATTTACAATGTTGCGTTCAGATGAATGGAGAGAAAAATGGACATAGAGAATACAGCTGTAGTCATTCTGGAGTCTTCACAATGCTTCCTTTAGCTTCAATTCCTTTTTTTTTTTTTTTTTTTTTCCCGTTTAATTTGCTCTCCAAGTGTTTCGGTGATTTTTTTTATCTTTTTTTGTTTTTCTCCACCATCACGTGACCACTTGGTGGGACAGTAGGATGTTGCTTCTCCCCTTGTCATTGCAGCCTGAGGCACCTCGGACATACAACTGCAACTGGGAGCGACGATACGCTACGATGCTTATTATTGGACTCACGGGAGGTATTGCGACTGGCAAATCGACTGCATCGCGGATCATCAATGAGGACCACGGGATACCCGTGGTGGACGCGGACATTATAGCGAGGAAGGTGGTAGAGCCAGGCACTCGGGGATATAAGAAGATTGTGGACCATTTCGGACCGCTGACCCCGGACCTGCTGTTGGAAGACGGAACCCTGAACCGTCCTGAGCTCGGGAAGGTCATCTTTGCGAATGAGAAGGAGCGCAAGGTTTTGAACGGGATTGTGCATCCCGCTGTTCGCTGGGAGATGTTTCGACAGACCCTGAGCGCATGGATACGGGGTCATCGCATGGTGGTCTTGGATGTGCCGTTATTGTTTGAATCAGAACTCGACAGGTTCTGCGGCACCACAATTGCCATCCTGTGCGACCCGGAGACGGAATACGAGCGACTGCGGAAGCGCGATGGCCATCTGTCTGAGGAACAGGCCCATCAACGCATTGCCAGCCAGATGCCGCTGGACTTGAAGCGCTCTCGAGCCGACCATGTGGTTGACAACAACTCCGACCTTGCAGCCCTGAAGACCCGTCTCGCAGAGGTGGTCACGACCATCAGACCGTCGGGTGTGCTCTCAACCCTCGAGTGGATCTTCCCGCCATTCGGAACCGTCATGGCGCTGATAACGTTCCTATATAGGCTCCATCGTAGAAGACAGCAGATCAAACAGGATTAGATGTAACAGTAGAGAGCGTGTGCCTCCGGCGGCTTCTTTTCTCTCCAAAATGAAGCAGAAAAGGTAGCTCTGCGAGGCTCCACCAGTGGTTTTGCTTCTTTTCTAGAAAGGAGGGCCGTCCGCTGAGTGATTTTCTCCAGCGGCTAAGGTACCCCCCCTCCTGACCCTTCGGTGTCTAGAAGGACCTACGCATTGTTAGTACAGTAAGCGCCGACACTTACACCCAGTCGATTGATTGTAATAGACGCCGGAGGACAACTTTCTATCTCTTGAATACCCTACAACGTGCACTGGGGGTGTCCGCAGACGGTGTGGCTTGGGCTGTGCGTGTGCAGGGTGATCGTTGAAACAAAAGAAAGACCTCCGTTAAAAAGGGGAAGAAGAGCGGAAATTGATCCTCTTTTATAATTTTTGAATTGTGGCTAGACGCCACATGCAACGAAATAATATTTCCTATTCGGGATAACGCAGCATCGCTCGCAGCCGCACACTGTTAAGCGCTGTCGATATCGCTGAAACGCCATCATTAGACTACTATCGTAGTGCCTCCGGCGGCTTTTGTTTTCTCCGAAAAGAAGCAAAAAAGGTAGCTCTGTGAGGCAATTCCAGTGCTTTTGCTTCTTTTCTAGAAAAGAAGGCCGCCCGCAGGGCAATACACCGACCCCGTGTAGCCTCCGGCGGCTTCTTTTTTCTCCGAAAAGAAGCAAAAAAGGTAGCTCTGCGAGGCTGAACCAGTGCTTTTGCCTCTTTTCTAGAAAAGAAGGCTGCCCGCAGGGCAGTGGACCCCCGGCGAAGGATAACTCCGTGAGGCGATTCCAGTGCTTTTGCTTCTTTTCTAGAAAATAAGGCCGCCCGCAGGGCAATTGACCTCCAGCGAGGGATAGCTCCGCCAGGCGGTTCCAGTGCTTATGCTTCTTTCCTAGAAAAGAAGACTCCAGCTCGCAGACAGATGTGTCCCTCCTTCCTAATCGGGAACGGACGCACATATACCATCGGAGAAAGCCGGCGGACCGTCGCTCCGTCGGGATGTCACCTACCACAACACTCTAGTGCCGCAGGTTGAGGCTGCCGATGAGGCTGGGTGCGGCGGGACATACAGCCTATTTGGTCCGCAGTGGGGAGAACCGGCTAAGAATGACCTACTCAGCGTGAGTGGCGGTGGGTGCCCTTTTATACCACTGTCTGCTGCTCAATTGACCCTCCCTCAGAGGCTGTTCCAGCCTATCTCTGCGCTGCGACAGATTGACCCGGTTTCTTCCTGCTTTGAGGGGCCTCATCGGATCTCAGACCGTCCGGTGCGTGCGGCGGTGGATACGCACGACAAAAGCGGTAAATCGGTCCCAACTGGCCCCGCTTCTAGAGCAAAGCTATAAAGGCAGCCAATAGTTAGGTCCACACACACTACTTTTTTACTTCTACTTCTTCACACACACAACACAATGTCTACTGAGGGAAAGACCATCCAATGCAAGGCTGCGGTTGCCTGGGAGGCCGCTAAGCCATTGTCCATCGAGGACGTCGAAGTGGCTCCTCCAAAGGCCCACGAGGTCCGAATCAAGGTCAACTACACCGGTGTGTGCCACACTGACGCCTACACGCTTTCTGGAAGTGACCCAGAGGGTGCCTTCCCCATCATCCTCGGGCATGAGGGTGCCGGTATCGTCGAGTCCATTGGTGAGGGCGTCACCAACGTCAAGCCGGGCGACCATGTGGTTGCGCTCTACACCCCCGAATGCAGGGAATGCAAGTTCTGCAAGTCTGGCAAGACCAATCTGTGCGGAAAGATCCGTGCGACACAAGGAAAGGGTGTCATGCCTGATGGAACCTCCCGATTCAAGTGCAAGGGCAAGGACCTGCTCCATTTCATGGGCTGCTCCACCTTCTCTGAATACACCGTCGTTGCGGACATCTCCGTGGTGGCCATCAACCCAAAGGCTCCGCTGGAAAAGGCCTGTCTGCTCGGTTGCGGCATCACCACTGGATACGGAGCAGCCACCATCACTGCCAACGTGCAAAAAGGTGATCAGGTTGCTGTTTTCGGTGCTGGCTGCGTCGGTCTCTCCGTCATCCAAGGTGCGGTCTCTCGGGGTGCGTCCCGTATCATTGTCGTTGACATTGACGAGAAGAAGAAGACCTGGGGTACAAAGTTCGGCGCAACCGACTTTGTAAACCCAACTAAGCTCAATCGACCGGTCCAGGAGGAATTGGTCGAAATGACCGACGGTGGTCTGGACTTCACCTTCGATTGTACCGGTAATGTCAACGTCATGCGTTCCGCCCTCGAGGCATGCCACAAGGGCTGGGGTCAGTCCATCATCATCGGTGTGGCCGCAGCTGGCCAGGAAATCTCCACCAGACCGTTCCAGTTGGTCACCGGAAGAGTCTGGAAGGGATGTGCGTTCGGTGGTGTCAAAGGCAGATCTCAATTGCCGGGCATTGTTGATGATTACATGGCTGGCAAGGTCAAGGTCGACGAGTTCATCACTCACCGTCACGCCCTCGATAAGATCAACCAGGCCTTTGATGATATGCATGCTGGTGACTGTATTCGTGCTGTCATTGACTACAAAAACTCCGACTAGATATGTAATTGAAAAAATAAACGAGTTTCGTAACGAAAACAGAGGTTGCCTCGCAGGGCTACCTTTTTCTTTGCTTCTTTTCGGAAAAAAAAAGAAGCCGCCAGACGGCCAGAGGCAATTTTTACCTTGGGAACGGTAGCCCTCTGTTCCACGCGGCGTTATTATAATAAATATCTAGGCCCTCCAGTATTGCGCAAAATTGTGCAGTCTATCGATTACCATTGGCAAGAATGCGCTGACGGAGTCGTTTATTAGGGTTTGGAAGTGGGCAATCGCATCCTCCTCGTTCATTTCCAAGCAGAATCGCTCCTTCACCTTGTGCACAGCCTTCTCCTTTTCAAACATTATGTCCGGTATGGTCGAGTCCATCATCAACGCAAACAAGTTGAGAATAAGGTTAGCAGACTTTCTCAAGTTGGTGAATGCTGTGAAGCAATAGTTGCGGAATTTGTCGTAATTCTCAGAGTTCGCCCCGCCCATTCCTTCCACCACCTGGATCGGAAGCTTCATCATCGGCGGGAACGGCTTAGGATCTCTTCCGAGAATGTATCCAAAGTCAGCGTGGAAAAAGTGGCCGTCGGGACAGATTAGCAGGTTGTCCAAATGTCTGTCTCCAATCCCAAGCAAGTACGTAATCACCGAGTACCCAGCACACGACTTCACAAATGTATCCATGACCTCTGGCTTTACGCCCGTTGGGTTCGTAGCGTCCCGATCCGGGTTGTTTTGTCGCAAATACGGTAAAATGCCATGATATTCCGTGAGCACATGTGCAAGGGTCTGGTTAGGAATGAATTGAAGAGCTCCGTCCTTTGGGCCCGTGGCCAAGATCCTGTATGGCGTCAATTTCAAATCCAGGTTTTCGTTCTGCAGCAACTGATCCATCAGAGTGATGATTTGAATAACCAATTGATCTTGTCTTAAATCGTCACCTGATTTGAACATAATTGGGTATGTTTGTCCCGTCTCCGTCTTGAGTGTGATTTTCAACGGTGATAGACTGCTTTTGAAAACATTGCACTCTTCGGGCACGCATCCTACAATCATCACAGTTGGATCCAATGGAAGTGGTATAGGAGGAAACGAAAGCATCCCATGTTTAGAATCTGCCAAATAAGACCGAAGGCTATCCACTCGTTTCGGTCTTGATTCTTTAGACGTTTTTACTTTGATTGCAAGTTCCAACAGTTTGTTGACAAACTTTACTTGGGACCTTAAAACGGCCGATCGATGTTCGCCATCCTCCTGTTTGTCCAGTGCCGCTAAAAACCCTTCTGATACCGGCTTGAAGATGGATGCATTTGGTCCTTTTTCCTGTCGATTGACCGATACATACCAATAAAAATAGTTCCCCAATATCGGATTGGATATTGCACGGGAGATTAAAAATTTGGCTAGGTAAGACAACCCCCCGCTCTTTTTAGGACGAACTTCAAACTTCAGTGCCTCTACCAGCTGTAACAGGTATAGTTCCAGCTCGTGATCACTAGCTGTTCTCAATCGGTCGACTGCATATTGCCGAACTGTGATATCTTTAAAAGTAGGGCCGAGCAATTCCAATGCATCATCGACATCTATTTCAGCCCATTTAGGTAGTAGCTCCACGGCTTGTTTCGATTCAACAGGATCCTCCCATGTAATGGCCTTTAGGAACTTTGTGAGCGATCGTTTGTGGCGCGTTAGATAGTATCTGAACTTCCACAACAAGTTTTTTTCATCATCAGTCAGCTCCTGAACTGGCGAGAAGTTCATAATCATATTCAGTTCATCACGAATTTTGGCGTTTGGCTTCAACTCCTTATCAAGAGGCCCCGATTTGTGACTACGGATAAGTCGTCGATATTTTGACTCTATAGGATTTTCTCTCGACTGTTCTGGGTCGTTGACAACCATAACACCACTGTTTTTATGGCCCACCGTCGCATCTTCTAGCGCCGCCACCGGAACCGGAAGTTGCTGGTTACTGGAAACAATTGCAGAATTAGTTGCCGGATATTCTAAATCGCTGTACACGACAGGGAAATCGAATTGAACGAATTCCACAAATAAATAGTGCTGGTTGGCGGCGGGCTCCTGATCCTTATTTATCTTCTCAATCTGTCGAAACACCAAATTATCGAGCCATTCAACTCTCACCATATCTCCAGATTCCAACTTTTTAATTAACTTTTCTAATCGGTCCATCTCTTGCATCGATTGAAGTGTCGAATCAGTGCTACTATCGCTCAATCCGTCAGCTTCTTGATCCAGCCAAATTTTCAGCTTCTGTCTACCTCGTTTCAGCGTGCAATCGCTCTGTTCGAATAGTTTCACCGTAGTCCCTCCATAGGGGATTTTCACTCTAGGGCCCGCAAAGTCCCAAACTGTAACTGCCAGTTGCGAAGTCAACGGTAATTGCGAGTACTTTATGGGAAGTGTTATCCACTCATTCCAATTTCGAGACGTTTTGAACGGTTTGTATAATGTGGAAACAGGGATGGTCAATGGCTTACTGTCAGCGAATAGTTGAACAGTAACCATAAGATCGGAGTTGGAGCTTGGAAAATTATATACTGTAAGCAAATGAAATGACACTCAATGAACCCAACAGTTAAAAACTTACTTTAAATTAGAAGCCATCATTACTTTTTCCGGGTGTTCTATTAGCTCGGAATGCGGTAGCTTTGGCTTTTCGCCTTCCAAGGATGAACTATTAAAGAGAAACCGTTAGAATCATTGAGGGAGAACACAAGAATTCTCAAAGCTTACATTTTAACCCTAAACGGTAGGTCAATCTCCTTGGATATACAAAAGGAAAATGCTTTACCGTCCATCCTGTCTATGCATATATCGTGTTTGTATTCCTTAACGGAGCAGCTTGGCTAATAGTACGCTGCTGGGTGTGAGGGTCCCATTCTCATATGTACCCATGGTGGCATATCGCGGAACGTTCTTATCGAGGTGAAAGCTGGAAGGGAGATAAACCTGAAATGAAAGTCCGTTGTCATCTTAGTAACTATATGACACTCATTTCTGATCAGAAACGAGGTTAAGATAACTAGAATTGCTATTATACATAGGATAAGCAGCAGCCGCAGGATTCGCAAAGCCGGCAGCAGCAGTTGGTTGCTGATACATTGAATAGTATGGTTGGTGCTGTTTTTGCTGTTGATGATATAGCATTTGGTGTTGTTGTTGTTGCTGCTGCTGCTGTTGCTGTTGTTGTTGAGCCATCGGATTTGTGGCTGCAGGTGCACTGAATTGCCTTGTAGCGGGACGTTGGTTATTGTTATGACGGTTATTGTTATGATGGTGATGATGGTGGTTATGATGATGGTGACGGTTATTTGATTCAGCTACGACTGCAGCAGTTGACCTGGGTGCTCCACATTTCAGGCAATTCATGTTTTTTGCAAAATTGTGATAGTTGCAACCTTCCTTGGAGCATTTCCAATCGCCTGCTCTAAATGGAACACCACTGCTTCCCCCAGAAACATTTCGAGTGTTGTTATTGCTGTTAGACCTACTACCAGGTCCATGATTATTTGCAAATTGGTGATGAGAATGGTGACTATACGGATGAAATTGCAAATCAGATCTCGGTGGCTCTATAGAGAAGGAACACCGGAAACATGCTGTTCTTCTTTGGAAATTAGAAAACCCGCAGGAAGGGCAGTTCCAATCCCCCGGTCGAGGTCTGTTTTTGCTCGGTGGAAATGCTGTCAATATGTTTCGTGCTCGCTCTAAAACTGTGTTTCCGGACGGGAAGACTGAAATAGCTCTGTCATTTAATGCCCTTCCGTTCATTGTGAGGCTCTCTGCAGCTTCCTCATGGGTCGAAAAAACTGCAAACCCTGATTCAACGGACTGCGACTGGCCTGGCGATCGCAACGTCCAAAATGCAATAGGTCTACCACCATACTGAGTAAACCAGCTTTCCAACTCACTCTGGGTGGTGTCATGTGGCAAATTAGAAAGATAGAGTACCTTGGACTGTTCTGTCAAAAATGCTCTAATGTCAGCCTCAGTGTCCATGGGTTTGGTAAAGACCCCAGGGTGTTCTTCAAACGGTTGGCATTTCTGAATTAACGCCTTTAGAATATCATAACCCAGTACGGCCTCATCCAGTGCACGTTTTGGCCGCAGTCCCGGGGGTACGGCCTGATATTGGAAACTAGGAACGTTGGTGCTCCCATCTTGGACCCCGAGAGCAGAACAAATTCCTGGTAATGAAGAGGAACTAAACTGAGAAGTTTCTGGATGATAAGCCTGCCACCTTGAATATTCATTCCTCAAGTCAAATATCTTGGGATGTTGAATGTGTGTTGGCAGTACTACTCCTTTATCTCTAGCCTCCCTTGGAAGTTGAACTCTGAGATCCCACCAATTTAATACAACGAAAGTAAATGCTTTCCCCTTGGCAATGATGAAGGTGCTAATGTCCGAGTTAAGTGTTTCAATAGCATCGTTGAATGTCCCCGCATTTCTGACATGATCCCAAGTTAGTGTTGTTAATGATGCTATTTCGTGTCAGTATAATGGGCAATATGTATATGAGTCCATCCCCTAATACTCACTGCATAATGAAGTTATTGGCGTGTTCAAAGGTCTAACCAACACATTCCGTCTGTGAAGCTGACAAAACAGTTAATATACTAGTCTTTTTAGACTCTTTCCCCCTGAATTTTTCAACTTACCTCCTGCAATGTGTTCGCATCCACAATTACCCATGCAATTTCTATAATTTCGGAAGAGTCTTTAGTGACATATACTCCTTGCTCGTCACAGGTCGTTGTGAGATGAACAACAACATAAGCGTTCCCCATAGTTAGATGTTAGTAGACTTTCAGCCTACTTTCTTGCTTCCTTTCTTGTAAGCTTTCTTAAATGAAAAGAAAGAACGTTGACCGATATCTAACCGTGAGGTAAATATATTGGAACTATCCTAAGGAACAACTCTAGCCTTTCTTTATAACACAGAAACAGTTTTCCAAAAGTAGTCTCTTATTTTTATTTTCCTTAGGCCTGCAGGTGGATCAGCATATTTTGAAAAAAAAAAAAAAAAAGTGGAAAAATGGTAGGTGACATGGTTTCGTAAAAAGAAAAGCAAAAAATATTTTCCAAAACATACACACTACGGTTTGAATAACTATGCGTACATTCCGTGTAGATAGATAAATAAGATCTGCTTTGTCGTATGTGTATGTCAAATTTTACATTACTGCGGTTCCTGCTTGATATCTCTATCCCGCTGCTGAGGATACCTTGTGGGCCCTGTGTTTTCCAGTTCTATGGCCAAGGCGCTAAAATTAAGCGTTTGGTGTCGTACGGGGACACATAGGGTCTAGGTACTAACCTGCGAGTGCTTTATTTACTCTTATTTTTTATTCATAAGTAAGGAAAATACCAATTGAGCCTCGCCGTTTTACTTTCTTTTCGGAGAAAAAAGAAGTCACTTGTGCCACTGAAATTCCATCCTTTTTCATAAAACAATTAATTTTTTAAGTCTATGTACACATCTTCTGTAAAACGTTAGCAATTATATATATACAAATAATAGTTAGTAGTTCATAACATAATATCACTAAGGTACGCGAGTCATTTCACACTACCAAAACAGTTTCTTTGCCTTTCTACCGTTGTTCTGCCGGTTCAGCTTCTTTTGTCTATTTTTAAACTCCTTTTTCATAAATGCAGATTTCAAATATGGTCGCAACTCAGTTGGATCCGCTCCAATAAGCGTTCCAAATGTTTCCTGTTCTGTTAAGAATTCTCTCCCTTGGAAGCCATATGCCTTCTTTAATCCCATGTAAGACGCAAACAAACTGTTGTAAATAGACGCCGGTTCCTCATCAAATGTATCTTGCAGATCTTGGGAAATTTCGGTGACCTTATCCATCACATTTTCATTCGGTGTGAACTGTTCGTTTCGTTCAATTGAGATGTTGCGTTTCTTCAAAGCCCTAAGGAATGGCTCCTCTAACTGACTGTAGAACAAGAAGGACTGGCCACTATTTCCAATCCTAGCTGTTCGCCCAATCCTGTGAATGTATGAGGCTACTTCCCCGTTGACTCCCATTTGAAGAACATGAGTCACATTAGGGAAATCCATTCCTCGTGCGACAACATCAGTCGTAACTAAAACGCCATTCTTGGACTTTTTAAAGTTATCAGCCGCCTTTTGTCTTTGTCCCTGAGTCAATTGCCCGTGAATCACATTAACGGTTCCCCGTCGTCCAAAAGTACTGGTGACATATTGCTTCAGAACTTCTCCAAAGTGTTTCACAAGTACAACGGTGGGTAAGAAGACGATTGCCTTGTAGGGGCCCTCGCCGATATCTTTCGCACGCATACCTTCATCCACATTTTGAACGGCAGCAAAATAATTTTCTGACCAGCCCAAGCATTCAACGGTGTGTTGAGTAACAAGTTCCTGTGCTTGCGGTTCGTCCTTAGGAACCGTGTCAACAATCTTAACATTTTTACCCAATTCTTTTTGAGCAAAGTTCATCATATTTTTGTCCGTTGTAGCCGAGAAAAGTAAGGTCTGGAATTCCTCATGATGGACACTCTTCATAATCATGTCAATTTCATGAAGAGTTTCTTTGAATCCAATTTCTAGCAGCCTATCCGCTTCATCCAAAACTTTGATACTAACATTCTTGAAGTCCTCAAGAATGTGGTCTTCGTTCAAAAGGTCCAATAGACGGCCGGGAGTGGCCACAACAATATCCACTGGGCCCTTTCTTTCGAAGCCTTCGTACATTTGAGCAGATTTGGACAACCCACCAACAAAGCAGCCAACTCGCAACTTTCTGAGCTTTCCATAAGCAGTGATCTGGGTAATTTCATCGCTAATTTGCTGAGCTAGTTCTCTAGTCGGGGAGATAATCACTGCCTTCACACCTTGAACATTGTTCTCCTTAGCCTCGAGGCATTTATGTATCGTAGGAATAGAAAATGCTGCGGTTTTACCCGTACCAGTCTTGGCCCTAACAACCATACTGTTATTTTGCATAATTGGCAGCACAGTTTGAGCCTGAACCGGAGTAAGGTGGAGATATTGCCGGTGATAGTTAAGGGAATGCACCAAAACTCTAGAAACGACCTTATGGTCTGCCAGAGAGAGCGTGGGCACCTTTGAGAATCCAGAGTCGGCTATTTCTTCATTTTTACTTTGCAGATCTTTCCAATCCATATTTTGCAAAGCCTCAACGTCTACAGCATAGTCATCAAGTCCCCTCAGTCCGTCCCCTTCCGGTCCACTGCTACTGACCCTGTTTCTTTTACTATCAGGGTATTCTCCAGTAACTGCATATTTTTTTTTATTCCTAGGGTCCGTCCACTTGTCGTAGTTCTTTCTAGTCTTCCCATATTTGGTAATGAACCTGTTTTTGGCCGAAAACTCTTTTTTGCCGGAAAAATTGTTGTTCCTATCAGAATAATTGTTGTTTCTACCAGATTTGTTATATCCATACGCAAAGGCAGATACGCTGAATGACCGACTTATTACACTAGACAGGCCTGAAACCTTTAGTTGGCCTTGAATATTTCGAAGCATTTGGTCCAGTGAAAATTAATTCTCGCTCCAGATGATGTTAGTTTCGGGCTGATCACTCATTTATTTTTTTTATTTTTTATTTTATTTTTTTTTTTTTTTCATGCCACATTATACTAAGTCCCATTATTTACCGCAAAGTATTGGGTGGGAGGGCTGGCTGCCGCAAAGAAAAATATAAGCGCTGCTACACACACGCTCCTCCTAACACTTACATTCTTTCTTTTTTGCGTGTTTTGTTTTACTGTCGGAGACTGGCATAGCGGGTTTCTAACTTTTTCCGAGTGCTTACTTATCAAGAGCGCTTCAAAGCATTGTGAGATCGGAATTATTTGTTATTATTTCCCGTCCTTTTTTTTTTTTTTTTTTGTTTTCCTCCTTTTACACAATTTCAAGTGCACAATTGGTGTAAACAACGTTCTAGGTATTATTTCTGGAGGTGACACAAACTCTCTGCCAGAGTTCGCATTCAATAGTATAAAACTGATTCTAGCTTTCTAACTTGGAATTGGTGAAGGATTACGTCCCATTGGATATAATTCCTGGCAGATTTATTTATTTGATTCCTTTTGTGTTGTTTATTGCTGCGCACGTGTAAAATAAACAAAAAAGAGAGACTTGAAGGAAAATAATTTTTAAAATAAGGGGGAACAGCTTTCTTTCTTGTTTTAAATGATAGAATATATAATGGATAGTAATTCTAATTCTCAAGGACTACAACACATGGGTCATGGCGTTTACCAGCAACCAGGTGCGAACCCCACGACAACAGCTATGGCAGCCAACGAGAATCCTCCATATTATCCGAATATGAGCTATCAACCACCGCCACAGTATCATCCTCAGCAGAATCAGAGCCAGCAGATCAATCCGAGCCAGTTCTACAAGCCTCAACCGCTGCCACAAAATTTTGTGGTTGGCCCTTCTCCACCTTTGCCACAGTCAGTTCAGCCGGGTGGTGTCGGTGTTCCGACCTCGGGTGCTCAATACCATGCTGGTTACTACCTACAACAACCAGGTGTCTATCCAGATGTCGACAGCAGTTTTCATGGTAAGGTGGTGCCCACGGGTGACGGTGGCGACATGAAAGAGACTAATCGTGGAATTGTAGCGATGAACACTAATCATCCTCCAGGGGATCAACAACAGTTGGAACAACTGCGGCAGCACGGGGTCTTGATAACCGATCAAAACAATCTGCTCGGTGGAGCTAATAATAACAGTAACAATAATAATACTAGTAGTAATGGCGATGGCGTTCCCATTTTGGTCCCACCAAGCACTGATGATGGCTCGTTGCAACTTAGACAATTGAGAGCTCATCTTGCGCCGGCCTCCACCATGACTACTCCTCCACCAAGCCTGCCTGTCAATGCATCTCCATATTTAAGCACATTACCGGAGTACAACCAGCTTTACGATGGTGAGAGTACCAAGCTTAAGCGACCAATGAGCGAAACAGAAAACGAAAGCGACTCGAAACGAATGAAAACCACATCTCAGGGGACATCAGCCAACTCTGATGACGGCGAAGAAGCGGAGGACGTAGAAGAGGAAGACGAAAATGAGGGATTACCCGAAAATATTCGCGAAATGTTGAAAAAGCTTTCACCTCCTGAAGGTATGAAGGTAAAAATTTCAGCGTTGTTTGATTCGTTGTCTGACAATATTCCCTATTTGTCGTCGAGATTCCGAAAGGCTGTTTTTAGTGCGGATAAAACTACCTGGGATAAGCATAATCCAGACGAATTACAGATGGCCTTTGAAGTGGCGGTGGACAAAGGTACAACCAAGTTTTGGAAAACGTTCAAAGGTGATGATGCATTATTAGCTAGATTGAGGAATTATTTGGCCTTTTTGATCTCGCAAAAGAGATACGACGAAACTCCTATATTAAAAGCTCTAACCAAAATACCAATCACAACTGCCCAGTTTGACAAGGCTAAGCTTGTCAAGCCGTTGCACCTTTTTGAGAAAAAAGGCACTAGTGCAAAGATCAAGGCATTAGCTTCTCAGGTTCTCAGCTCGCCCGCGTCCAATGATTCCAATAAGCGCGATACGAAATCGCCCTCCCCTGATATCATCGAGGAATCTGTAGTGACAAAGAAAGCAGCTGCAAAGAATGATGCATCTAGTAAAAAGGATGGTGGTGGTGGTTCACAGGATAGACAAACACCTACATCTTTGTCAAAAAAATCTGCTACTGCTTCTTCAAGTTCAACGACTCCATCGTCGTCTTCAATTGCCGCTCAAAACAATTCCAGCTCCAGTGGATTTTTCAAATCACTCCAAACAGCACAAACGGCACAAAAAACAAAACCAGCCCCAGTGAAAAAGACAACATCGGCCGAACCGAAGGCTAAGCAGTCAATTGAAAAACCCAAACTATTCTCCGGTAGTGGTAATGCAAATAGTGGCGGTTTTTCTGTTACGTCTCATTTGGCCAATATTCGTAAGTCATCAATTGATGAACCCAAACCCAGACAGAACTCTGATGATAGATCTGGGTCACCGACATTGGAACGGCCCAGGTCAAAGAAAAAAGCCAAAACAGTTCATTGGAAAGATGACTCTGAGCTGGTTCAAGTTAAAATGTTCACGCCAGATCCTAGTGAGCTGCCAAACGTTTTGAAAAACTCCCACGACGCAAAGCAGATGGAATATCACGAAGCCATTCACATTTTAGACCCAGACAACCCTGACCTCGACGAAGAAACAAAATGGTATACACCAGAAGAATTAGACATGGAATCTATTAATCCTGTTGCGAAACTCCGGGAAGCGTGTTCCATCAAACGTGGTGGTACTAAGATCCCAGATAATGAAGAAGCGGAGACCCAAAAGCGACGTGAGGCTCAAATCCCGCCAGTTTATTACAGCAGTGGATCTGAAATTCCGCCTTCTCCTGCTGAACCACCGTACACTCCGCCAGTTCATTCCGATCAGGCGACTGTGATTCCACTAGCTCCGAATCTTCAGAAGCATTCGCTGGTGTTGGCGTTAAAGAACTCAACCCGATCACAGACAAACTCATCTGCCAAGCACGACACATCTTCGTATGAGTCGGCGATTGCGAGCATAATTGGAAATACCAGTAATAATAACAACAATGGTCAAACACGTGCCCAACCACAACCAACTCCAGCGCCGCCTTCCTCGACAAATACAGGAGGTGGAGATTCGGCCCAGTCTCTTCAACAGCTTTTGGCAAGGTTAGGATCTATTCCTGGCGCAAAGAAGACTTAATTAATGACTTGACGATTGCAACGACTGTTATTAACTATACTACGACCTACGACTATTACTCCCTTACGACGTGTACCTTTATCTACATGGTCCTCCCCCGCCAACGACGCAACCAAATGTTTGTTTAGTTCTATTTCGAAAGATACAGGGAAGGCATAGGGAGTGAGGTGTTATCATTTTGTATACAGCTAATGTCACGTGATGTAACTATAATTGCAGTACTAATTTCTTTTTTTTTTTTTTTTTTTTTTTACGGCATCTGAAACCGCCGAATTTGAAAGTCCCAAAAGGTGGTCGCCATCAGAGATAAACAATCCGTAGCATCAAGTGAGTTCAGCTCAAAGAAATTCAAGGGGGTGAAAGTGAATAACCGAAAATATGGACAACGACGAGCCATATGACCCTCACGACCCTAATCCGAGGGTTCTGAGCACCCAAATTATAATTGCTTCGTCACTTGGGGCACTTGCATTTATCAATTTTTGTATTCTGCGTTGCAAATGGCCCAAGATATATGAAGCCCGTAGAGCTAGGAAGAGTGGACTACCATTGCTGTCAAATTCATTTTTAGGATGGATTGGGTCGCTATATAGCATTACGGAAGATCAAGTTTTAGATCATGCCGGATTGGATGCATTTGTATTTTTAGGATTTTTCAAAACTGCAATTAAGCTCCTTGTGATATTTTCCGTCTGTGGGATCACGATTATCAGTCCTATTCGACTCTATTACACGGGGAAGTATGATCAAGATGATGACAAATGGAGACGCAGTGCTACTGACGAAGAGCATGACCCAGATAATTTTATGAATTATTTGTGGATATACGTCATTTTCACCTATATCTTTACATTATTGACTGCATACTTGTTCTTGAACCAAACTAATAAGGTTGTTCGAATCAGACAGGCCTATCTTGGGGGCCAGAGTTCGATTACTGATAGAACGATCCGTTTGTCAGGTATTCCTATAGATTTGCGCACAGATGAAGCACTGAAAGAACACATTGAATCGTTGGGCATTGGCAATGTGTTGACCATCAAACTCTGTCGCAATTGGGAGAAATTAGACATTTTAATTGACGAGAGGGATGAAGTGATTAAAAAACTGGAACGGGCGTGGTGTGAATATCTTGGACCAACGTGGTCTAGGACTCCCGAGACAGGGCTATCATTAGTGGATGAAAACACCCGGCTTCCGTCGTCTGAAGTTTCCTTGGAAGATGCGAATGCTGAAGAAACTGCTAGTTTGTTAGAACCAGCAGTTGGAGGGTCTGTTCAATTGGGTCTGTCAATGAGATCGTACAATCGACCAACCGAAAGATTGGGCTTTATGGGACTGTTTGGACGGGAAGTCGATGTGATCGACAGATATACCAACAAGCTGGAGATTCTAGACGAAGAGATCCGGACAATTAGGGAAGAAGCTGAACAAAGATTCGAGACTCTAGGTACGGCCTTTGTGACCATGGACTCTGTGGCAAGCGCCCAAATGGCAGCCCAGGCAGTCTTGGATCCGCGACCATATAAAATCTTGGCCGATACTGCACCCGCGCCGCACGATGTAATTTGGCGAAATATCTACATGAGTGCGAAGGAACGGTTCTTCCGAACCTACAGTATCACATTCATGATTATGATTCTGAGTGTTGCGATGGTTGTGCCAGTTTCTTCTCTCGCATCCTTTTTGAGAATTGAGAGCATCAAAAAATTCTGGCCTGCATTGGCAGATCTGTTGGAACGGTCTCCCTGGGCGTTGACTCTGGTCACCGGTATCTTGCCACCATTTTTGTTCACATTGCTCAATTTTTTGATGCCCTATATTTACGTCTATCTGTCGTATGCACAGGGATACGTTTCTCATGGAGAGGTTGAATTGTCGGTCATCAGCAAGAATTTTTTCTATGTCTTTTTCAACATGTTTGTTGTGTTCACTGTTGCCTCGAGTTATTGGTCCTTTTTGAAGGATACAACAAAGCTTGCTTATGAGTTGGCTGAGAAGCTGAGCGAGTTTTCACTCTTCTATGTTGACTTGATCATTCTGCAAGGTGTCGGAATGTTTCCTTTCAGATTGTTACAATTCGGCTCGATTGTGAGATTCCCCTTATGGGCCATGCACTGCAAGTCTCCCAGAGACTACCGTGAACTGTACAAACCGGTGACCTTCAACTATGGTATACATTTGCCCCAGCCAATATTGATCTTGATTATTGTGTTGATGTATAGCGTGATTTCGACAAAGATACTCACCTTTGGAACATTGTATTTCCTATTTGGATATTTCACGTATAAATATCAATTGATGTACTCTATGGTACATCCACAGCATTCCACCGGACGAGCTTGGCCATTGATTGTGAGGCGAATTTGCTTTGGACTGATACTGTTTCATCTAGCAATGGCGGGAATTTTGGCCCTTCAAAGAGCCTATGTTCTATCCACCTTGTTGGCACCTTTACCTCTGGGGATTTTGATCTATTGGTACAACTTTGAACAAAATTATGTACCATTGCTGTACTTTATAGCTCTTCAGGCCATCGAGCACAGAGAATCCTCTGAATCAGCAGTGGAAGATGGTGAAGATAACAACAGCCCTGTCAACCAGACTCGCTCACAAAGTCGGACATTAGACGAGCAGCGAGAGCGTAACTTACGCTACATCAATCCTAACATGGTCAGTCCATTGGATGGGCCCTGGATTGGAGTGGATGGGGATGACGTTATTCTGGCTAATTCTGAAGGCACTCGTCGCCGTCGCATGCAATTTGAGGAATGGGAATAATAACGATGAAGATGCATTTTTTTAACAATTTTTCTCTAATAGCATAATAAATATATATATAATTAATCGCTTCTTTAACCTCTCAACCATAGTATCAGATTTGAAATGCCAAATGTACAAACCACATATTTAGCAAGTTCTGCGCATAATGTCATAACAGTAGCTTTGATGTAGCCGCAACCAAGGATTGTGTTTAACACCTCAACGGCATTAAAACTTACGGCCCATCCAATTGCTGTTGCCGCAATTGGAATGTCGTATGACCATATTAGCATGAGAATGGGGAACAATTTGGAAGAGGACGATATCAGAATTGCAGTAGATAAGGTGTTCGGTTTCTTCCAATTAACCAGCCATCTTGCCAAGTATCTAAAGGTGATGTGAACGACAGCAGTATCAACAATGCAGTATACCAGAAATACCAAGTATTGTGACAATACTGGTAGTGATAGGATGTAACTGTTGACCTCATCTGGTGGATAGGATTTCTCAGCCCTAGCCCAAGTCATATACACGTCGAATAAGGTGATCAAAAGCCACATACGCTTTGTCTTTTCATGGAGTGCGTCTTCTTTTTCATTAGGAGAAGACAGCACATTGAACACCATGTGTCTATAAGCCTGTGGTTTCAGTAAAAGTAGATCAATCACGATGATTACTCCATCGTGTTCAATATATTTATCAGCAAATTTATTGCAATTCCCACAAGCAGTGCTGCGAATGTTATTTGGTGAGTACCGTGTGTAAAGACTATCGACCGGGTATGTGCATTCTATGCAAATCATGTCGTCCCTCTAATACTTTTCCGCCTACTTGTCAAAGTATCGATATGCTTTCAAAAGCCAGACGACGAGTGCGGCTTTTGGCTTGGCGCGCTTGGGCGCGAAAAGTAAGAAGTGGCATCGAGTGGCGCAAAGTGGCTGTGTGAATGAACTAGCGATCTATTTTTTTTCCGTTTTCCTTTTATCTATACACAAATGTTGAGCCTTTACAATGATTCTATTGATTTTTTTTTTTCTTAAAAGAAGCAATTGACCGTGCGGATGTGCATATATGAGCACCACTAGATGAATATGCCACCACTCTCTGGCTAAAGCATGCACCAGAACTGTTAAAATTCGCCTTAGAGAATCGCAGTTGTATACGTACAGCACTTGAAGTAACTAGCGTTTCTGAAGACCACTAGTTCGGTATTAATTAACAATTATATGCTATGTATATCAGAACTTGGTAACCAGATGCCACGACAGTCGGGAGGTCGGAAATATGTACTCTTTACATGAAATCAACGTCTTCATCAAAGTCATCATAATTGGTGGTATCTTTGCTTTCGTCAACCTTGAGGGAAGCAGCCTTGGCAATAGGCTTCTTCTTCTTGCCCCGATTCAATCTTTCTTCACGTTGCTTTTCATTGGCCAAAGCATTAAGAGTACTAGTGACCTTGGAAAGATGATCTCTCGAAAGCGGCTTGGAGATATCTCTGCTCAATTCAACCACAAAGTTGGAATAAAGAATTTCAGATTTTTCAGCGAGTTCAGTGAGCAACGGAACGAGGGTCTTTCTGAGATTCTCGAATTCTTGCTTGTTGGATGGTTTGAAAATGGCCAAGTCAGACAGCTTGGTAGGCTCATTAGACTTGTGTTCCGGCTCAGCCTGGGCCTTAGCTCTAGGATGCAAGTTGACTTCACCAAACAAACTAGCTGCGTTGTTGAGATCGCTGTCAACTTCGGCTTTTTGAAGTCTTTCCTTTTTGGTGGCAGCATCTTCCTCAGCCTTAGCCAGCGCTTTCTTTTCACGGTCTTCCTGTTCCTTCTTTTCACGGTCCACACTTCTCTGCTGGGCGCCCACTCTGTTTCTAGTTGGTGCTTTTGGCTTTTCTTCCTCATCGCTTTCTCCAGCAGCTTCCCACGAGTCTAAGACTCCGTCTTCTTCTTCGTCATCAAAGTCATTTCTGCTGACGGGTACTTCGTATTCTTCGTCGTCCCAGTTTGACATTTTTATTCCTTCCAAATTACTCAATCTTTAAAGTAAAGAAAAAAAAAAAGTCAATTTTCCACTCAGTCTTTTTTTCTTCGACAAATCGATACTGTTTGACCTGGTTGGTTACATAACCCTAACCCACAGGTGTTGAATTTTAGTATTTTTTTAAGATTTTTTTCCAAAACTTGAAGTTGTGAAGTCTTATAGCGCTTTGGTTAAGCAGTACTGCTGCCTACCGATGCAATTGATAGAAGAATTAGTTTAGTTTATGTTTTTTTTTTGATAATTGTGGTGTTCTTATGTCGGTTGCCGTACCACAATATCGCACAGACGATAATTGTATGAGATGTGTATGCATATATATATAATTGAATTCTGGTACTTAATTTCTGCTGTGTGTTGGTCTATATTAGACTGTATTGTGTATGAAGTCTGGTCTTTTTTTTTTTTTTTTTTTTTTTTTTTTTTTTTTTTTTTTT
>JAJLUR010000006.1:0-33895 GCA_030674225.1 Blastobotrys terrestris | reverse complement strand
TTCTAGAGTCGAATTCTGTGGCATGATTGTGTCCGATATTCTCGGGAAGTGTTCAGGTGCAAATCGACGACTATGCGCAAAAATTAGCGGTAGTAAGCCTACGAGTGACATTCCAATTGAATGCTAAGCACCTTGTAATTTGTACATCTTGGTAAAGTGCAAGGATCCCAAATTATATTCATCGAGGCTAAAATCACGTGGTCTCGGGGAGCCGGATGAGTGCGGTAACCTGCTACTAAACAGGCGAGACTAGCACACTCACAGCTACTCTTGGGAGGAGGATGCAGCAACACCAGACACAATGGAGAAGGCAGAGTGGGACGAGTTTATTGGAAAGAGCGGGATCAAGGTTAATGGCTGTGGTCGCCAAAAGGTTGAACACGGAGAAGGATTGGTGTCTAAAGGGGGTAATTCTGGCGTAGTGGTTCGAGTACCTAAAAAGTCGGTTGTTTCTGGTGATTTTGTCGAAGAATACGCAGCAGACAAACCATTGTTAGATCGACTGATTCGCACAGATGATAAAGGCCAACTTTCTGAAAAGACGCAATTGGCTCCACGAAAGTTGATCAACAGGTTTTTGTTGTATCAAATTTTGGCCATCCGAAGAGGTACTCCGGATGTCAATTTTGCCGGATGGGTCAAGTCCATGCCTCCTAGTCGTGAAATTGGTCTACCGTTTGGATGGGACGAGTCGGAAGTGCAAACACTGGAACGCAGCAGCATTGCTGAAGCTGTGGTTGTCAAGAAGAGCTTTGTGGCGAGAAGCTATAAGGAGTTCTTTTCCAGTACCGAACTGCGAGAGGCCATTAAGGAATATGTGCAAGAGGGACCGGCAGAAACTAAAGGAATTGATCAGGAAGTTACTTTCAATGATTGGATTTTGGTGGAGGAATGGATTGCTTCGAGGTCGCTGACATACTTTGACAAGGAGCTACAAATGACCTTGGCAATGGTTCCGGTAGTGGATTTGTGTAATCACAGCGGGGACGCGAATGCATTTTATCGACTGGCCGAAGACGGCAGCGGTGATATCGAGTTGGTGTGTGATGAGAGCATTAGGGATGGAGACGAGATTTGCATCAACTATGGGCCAGCCACGGGGTCGGGTGAATTTCTCTTCAATTATGGGTTTATCCCACAAGATCACAAAACTGCTGGGACGTCGGCTTATTATTATGGGCTGTTTGATCCGGCAGTTAGAAAATGTTTAGATCCGAATTATGATCCTAACACTGTCGACCCAGAGTCAGAGGAGGAAAAGGCTTATCAGATAGTCGCGGCTTTCATTGATCGTGATCCGAATCGAATTACATTTTCAGCCGAGGACGGGTGGGAAGATGACTTCATCGTCCTATTCTGCTGTCGAGACGAGGTCAAGCTGGTAATGAACGAGCAAGACGGCTATTACGAACTGCATTTCAGAGGCGAAGAGATTGACCTCGAGGATATTGAAGAAACGGTGAAATCGCGTGATCCAGAATTTTACGCTAATGTTGTTCGCCCAGAGGGTAACAAGATTGTCGATAGAATGATCAACCAATTATTCCTTGTCGAAAATGTGCAATCACAGCATAAACTGGTCACCTTAGAGCAAAACCTTTTGAAACGCGTATTAGAGCTTAATTCTGAGTAAAATAAAATAATATATATATATTGTGATGTGTGTTGCGCGGAATTTCCTCTTCCGGAGAAACGCTTTGCATCTCCGCTTGCGCAGCAACCCTACTCCATTTTTCGGCGCCCTCGCTTTACCTTGCTCAACTCGCTAATGACAACATGGTGTCACCTCGTTAACAGTTTATTACAATACAATGGCAGTGGACTGGGATGGCTTTATTGCGGAGACTGGCATTGAGCTTCAGGGCTGTGGACGGGAAAGAGTTGAGCATGGATATGGGTTGGTCGGCCAAGACGGTGCTAAGGTCAGCGGGGACGTATTAGTGAGGGTCCCGGGTGAGGCGGTCATAACCAGCGAGCTTGTTTTGCAATATGCCGATGATAAGCCGTTATTGCGCGAGTTTATCGGTTCGGATGAGTCGCCTCGTAACATTCTCAGGATGTTCCTGCTGTATCAGATGTTGGCCGTTCGAAGAGGCACACCAGATGTGAAATTTTCATGGTGGATTCAATCGATGCCGTCTCTTTCAGATGTGAACCTCCCATTTGGCTGGGATGACAGAGATATTGAAAACAAACTGGAGGGAAGTAGTATACTTGCTGCTGTGAAGATGGAAAAGGATCGGATAACGGCATCTTATGAAAGATTTGCTGGTCGGGGGAAAATGCAGCAGCAGATCAGGACGTTTGCGCATGGAGAAACAATCACACTCGACGATTGGCTCCTAGTGGAGGAATGGATATACTCACGGTCGTGTTCCTATGTCGATGTTAAAAGCAACCGGAAAGAGCTCGCCATGGTCCCGGTTCTGGATCTGTGTAACCATAACGGCGATGCAAATGCCTTTTTTAGAATTGCAGAAGATGGAAATGGGGCCATTGAGCTAGTCAGTGCCAAAAAAATAGGGGCTGGCGATGAGATCTGTATAAATTACGGCCGGAACACCGTGGGCTCCGGACGATGCCTTTTTCACTACGGGTTTGTGCCATCGGATCATAAAACTGCGGTGTTGCTCTACCACTCGTATAAGGTGAATTCCATCGACGTGAGGAGGGCCTTTGGCGCCGAATTGGGGTATGTTTTCGAGCAGCTGACACGTTTGTGTGGCCATGAGACGAAGCATAGCATCAAATTCTGCGAGCAAGGGTGGGAGGACGGGTTTGTAACGTTGTATTGCTGCAGAAACGAGCTGGAAAGTGTATGGGATGCGTGTGGCGGGGAAGATACCGAATACTATTACCACGGACAGTTGGTGAACCCGGAGAACATCGACGAGGTTTTAAGATCGACATCTCCAGCGTATTACAAGAGTGTTGTTCGGCCTGCGGGGGATAAGATTGTTCATAGGATGGTGTCAAAGCTGCTATCCGGTGGGGTCTGTCGGCCCACTAACGAATTGGCTCGTTTGGAGCAGAGGCTTTTGAATAAGGTGCTTGATAATACAGCCCAGTCTATATAGGCCCCAGTGCCTCCGGCGGCTTCTTTTTTTCTCCTCTGCGAGGCAATTCCACTGCTTTTGCTTCTTTTCTAGAAAAGAAGGCCGCCCGCAGGGCAATGTGCCTCCGGCGGCTTCTTTTTTCTCCGAAAAGAAGCAAAAAAGGTAGCTCTGCGAGGCGAATCCAGTGCTTTTGCTTTTTGTCTAGCAAAAAGAAGCACGCATAGCTTCGGATGGCTTATTTCTTCATGTTTCCTGGACAAGAAGGCCGTGGCGCGTGCCCAGACGGCAAACTAGCAAGTATTAGTATTGAAAATACTGACTACAGGGGGAAACGGAAAGCAAAAAAACCCCTGTGGCTTCGACTGAATATGCTGAGGTGCAAAAAAAGAACCTGACTATCCCTTTGGCTTAAAAACCGACGAATGGATACCCCTGGTCTGTCAGGATGTTGCACATAAGGCATTCTGATACACGGCAGAGCAAAATGTCGGTACACGATATAGTGGACAGCAGAGAATGTGTAGCAAAGGAGTGTGGATTTCTCCACGGCGACCAGATGACGGATTCAGCGCCCCTTTTATACTTTAGCGAGCGAGGCAATGCAAAATATTATTTGGCCTGCAGTTGCTCGATTTGGGAAAAAGCCCTAAAGTCTATATCTAGGGCAATTGACACATGTGGCCCTCAAAACCGACGAGTCAACCTGCTCTTGTGACTGCTCCAAGTATGCAAAAAAGCGGGCTTTCCGCGTGATAACAACTCCACCTGTTGTCAACCCTGCTGGTGGCGGCTGATTAACATACATACCGTCGTATAATACATCTGGGTTGAGATTCTATGTGCTATAAACTCTACAATTAGCGTCACCATCATTCTCTGCATTGCTGCAGAGATCCTCTAACTCAGTAGGGTGATAGCCATCCAAGGTCAGCAAGATGGCTGGTACAGCGTACCATCAACCCTACTAAACACAACACACGATTGGTGTGAGATACGCTGAGGTGTGAATGGTCCCTTGCTCCGATAGATCTCTCCCGCAGGGAAAAGAGCTGCCTTACACTTCACGGAACCACGTGACCCAGGCAATAAACTCCAGCGGCCGAGGCGTCTTGCCCTGCGGGCGGCCTTCTTTTCTAGAAAAGAAGCAAAAGCACTGGTTCAGCCTCACAGAGCTATCTTAAGCCACCGGAGGATACACGGGGTCGGTGTATGCCCTGCGGGCGGCCTTCTTTTCTAGAAAAGAAGCAAAAGCACTGGTTCAGCCTCGCAGAGCTACCTTTTTTGCTTCTTTTCGGAGAAAAAAGAAGCCGCCGGAGGCTACACGGGGTCGGTGTATGCCCTGCGGGCGGCCTTCCTTTCTAGAAAAGAAGCAAAAGCACTGGTTGAAGAAAAAGAGGCAAAGCAGCTGTTTTTCTAGTCCGGCAGGCTTATCAGTTGTTATCTTATGCATTCCGTCGGCCCGACGAGGAAGTTCGTATTTTTTTTTTTTTGTTAGCCAGAGCACCGACTGCGGGATCAGACTCCTCAAACTCACAACTATGCCATATTTCTCAGTAGGTCGGGGAGGGTCTGGCAACATCACCAGGGGCCCAGCGACCCCGGAGCCAAAAGAAGCAGAGCCCGGGGCGGATTATCCGCGAATCAAGCAGGAATACTACACCACGGGCCGTGGCGGGGCCGGCAACATGCGACACAACACAGATGAGGACGAGGCTCGACGAGCCCAGGATGTGGACCAGGACGATCGCATCATACAGCCCACACACTCCAACCCCAGCTTTGGAAGAGGCGGTTATGGGAATGTGCAGGCGGCGCGGGAAGCCGAGAAGCAGACGTTGCTACAAAGAGCGAGGGAGCTGTTTAGGAGCAGGTCGTGATGATAGCTTTTCTGTATTTTTTTTAATTAATATATATATATCGTAATGCCTTTTATTTGGTTTTGAACTTTTATTATTATTTCTTTTTATATGCGGCGGCCCTTGAACACTATCTCTTCCTCTTCATCATCATCATCAGCATCATCTGCGGGAACAGTATCTTTGATGTACGTTGTGGGGAATGTAGGCGGCTCGTTGAAGCTGGTGACGGTGGTGGTTCCATCGGTGGTCATCCCGTCAGACAAGACCGGGTCACTTCCAGCGAATATCTGTGCCTCAGCGAAGCCAAACTGGAGAGTGAATTGGTCAAACTTCAGACAGCTGTTGGGTAGTCGAGACAGCTCGATAGCACTGAAGATGAGACATTGACATTGAAACCTGGACCGATCCTGTCTCACACTGGCCCAAATGCCAGATGGCGTGTCATTCAATGCCCCATCCCACGGAACCAGACACAGGGTCTTTTTCTCCTCCTCAAACGCAGATAGAGCACGTTGTCCCGATAACGTCTTGACCGCCGTCAGGGCATCGAATCCGATCCCGTATTCCTGGCGTAGCAGCTCCACAAACCGGAACATGACTGAAAAGACGCCCTTGAACGGCTCCCAGTCAATATCTTCGTGTGACAGCAGCTTCACCAGCCAGTCAAAATATATCCTCAGCGCGCCGAGAAGTGGTACCAACCTCGTTGGAACAGTCTCCTCGGCACTTGCGACGAACCCATCAAACGACAACAGCCCGCGTTCCAGCAGACATCGCAGCAGTTCCAGGTTCATCCGGAAAACGTCGTCAATCTCATTCCCGAGTTGCAGACTGAGCATAGGGCCCAGCTGACTCAGGTCAATCAACAATGACACTGGGATCTGTCCGTGTTCGGACAGGAGCCTCTTGAAGTCCGAAAGTGCCCCCCTCGGATTCACAGGGCCCTTAGACTGGTTGTACATGACCTTGTACAGATAGAGACCGGAATAGCTATATGCAATCTTCAAGAATTCACGTTTGACATCCACAGCCAGGTCCGGATCATCGCCCAACGGCCCCTTGCTCATTTGAACGAGGTTGCTTTGAAAAATCTTCGTCGCAATCTTCTTCACATTATTTACCGAAAATGGCGTCCGATCAACACTTTGCGCCTTCACAAACCAGTAAAGAGCATAGAAATAGTCCTCCATGCCCACCGCAAGCGTACCCAATTGGTTGCAACACAACCCATTGCTAGGATTGAGTGTGAGCCCAGATCGGTAATAAATTTTGGCATGTGAAAAGCTAGTATCGCCCGCCATGGTCGATTCGTATCGACTTAGGTCTCCCAGTCGGCATAACGAATGCGAAATGGATTCATAAATCCTGGGCACACTATTTTCAAGAGCGCTTTTGGCAGTTTCTTTTAGCTTTTCACATTTCAGCATTACCAACAACGGAACAAGATCCTCTGTGGCCCCCTGAAGCTCAACTACCCTTTTGATATATTCGCGATAGTATCTCTTGCCAAACTTGATGATTTTGCCCAATCGTGGCTCACCTCGAAGCGCTTCCCCACCTTTACGGTACTTGTGCAAAGTGGCCCCTACAACCTCCCAGAATCTCTCCTCCAGCGGATAGCCTTCTTGGAAGTTGGAAAACACCTGCTCCGTGAAAAGAGCACTAGTCAATGTCAACACAGAAATGATCTTCCTGTCCAATTCATCATCCTCCACTTTCTTCTCCTGAGACCGGCCCTCTTTATCCAATTGCTTCAATAGACTTTGAAGAGTCTCATAAAGTTCTTTTCGTCTTATCTCATATTGTTCCATTACTTATATTCTTTTTTCTTATTTTTAGCTATCTTTTCTGTTTCATTGCAAATAAGAATCTAAGTCCTCTCTTCCTCCGCGTGGGTATTAATTAGTAGTTATTAGGCCGGCAAAAAAAAAAAAAAAAAAGCTGTTCATTACATATCGGCGCCGGTTTTACCGGTCAGCCGGTACTAAACCTTTTTCAACGGTAATTCCGGCATGTCCGCTTCTACACATTCTTCCTTTGAAAAGAATCAAAGGCAATTGAGCTGAAAGAAAAGAGCCGAATGTGTGTGTGTGTGTGCGTTTGAGTGTTAGTTGGAGGTAGCCACAAGGATTCACTAGTCTACAATTGGCTCTATTACTTCTGATAGTACGGCTGATTGTATCGGTATGCCGATTTGCCGGGGTGCCGATAAGTTTGAACAGAAAACGGGCGATGGAAGCTGCATCTAACCAGGATAGTACTAGTGCCAAGTACCGTCGAGGAAAGCAGGGAAAAGGAAGAAGCCAGGAAAAAAGAGAACATGGCTGCTCCATGCAAATTCTACGCTCAGGGTAAGTTTTGACTTCCATTGTCCCCACAAAATCTAACATGAATGATGCCAGGACGATGCTATAAGGGCAATTCCTGCAAATTTTCGCATGATAAACCAGATAGTTCAAATGTCGAGGAAAAAGCGACTCCAACTTCTCTGGATGGCCAGTCGAATGCTATTCGAGAAGATATGACCAATGATCTGCCTCTATGGCGATTTTCATCGTACTCTCTGCCTTATCGAAAGAATCTGATAACTGGGCATGATCTGTCGATGGAAGAAGCTCGATTCAAAGCCTATAGTGCAAATTCTCAAGGAACGATGGCGCAGTTGGATGCAGACATGAACAAACGACAAAAGGAAAGCGATGATTTACGGTCTTTTATTTTAGCCGACACGAGAAAGGCTGCGAGATATATAGAGTTGGCGACGAACTCCGCTACTACACCGAAACCATACGGGCCACTGACATCTAGTGGTGATTCGGGAAGCGCGTTTGGAGGAGGCACCAGTGGTGCATTTGGTAGCAGTCCTGGTGGTGCATTTGGTAGTGGTTCTGGTGGTGCCTTTGGCAGCAGTCCAAGTAGTGCGTTCGGAGGTAGCTCTGGTGGCGCTTTCGGTAGTAGTGCTGGTGGCGCCTTTGGTAGCAAACCAAGTGGTGTTTTTGGAGGTGGTTCTGGCGGCTCTTTTGGAAGTGGTTCCGGGGGTGCTTTTGGCAGTAGTTCCGGGGGTGCTTTTGGTAGTAGCTCTGGTGGTGCTTTTGGTAGTAATTCAGGCGGTGCTTTTGGAAGTAGCTCGGGTGGTGCTTTTGGTAGTAATTCGGGCGGTGCTTTTGGAAGTAGTAGTTCTAGTGGCGCCTTTGGAAGCAAACCAAGTGGTGCCTTTGGCAATTCGCTCGGCTCTTCTAACAATGCAGATGGAAACAAGTCATCGACAGGATTCGGGCAGCATGGGTTTGGAACAGGCCCAGCGAGATCATTTGGCTCCTTTAGCGGATCGGGCTCGGGTGCCACTGGTAATGCCTTTGCTGCATTGGCAGGAGACGACAAAACGAGCAGTACCGCATCTAATGCATTCGGTGGAGCCAACACTTCCAGTGCCTTTGGCGGAACCGCAAACACTTCCAACGCATTTGGAGGTAGTACAGATAATAAAACGCCTACAGCATTTGGTTCTAGTACATCCAATGCATTTGGTTCGAACACCACCAATGCATTCGGCTCTAGTAATACTTCGGGTGCTTTCGGTTCAGGCGGTACTAACGCGTTTGGCTCTAATAATAATACCACTAGTAATTCTGCGTTCGGTTCAAATCCATCCACGCCCTCTAGTGCCTTCGGATCTAACAACGTAACCACCAATGCGTTTGGATCCAACAACACATCAAGTCCGTTCGGGTCTAATAACAACTCATTCGGAGGTGCTTCGAAGACAACAGCGCCGAGTGCATTTGGAAGTAACCCTTTTGGCTCAAGTTCTCCGTTCGGCTCTACTAACACTAATACAACTGCATCATCCGCGACACCAAGGACATTTGTACAAGGTCCCAATGACGAACAACCACCAAAAGCCAGCGACTTAGCAGAGGTGATTCAGAATGAATTCAAGGCTGAAAAATTCAGTCTCGGGAAAATCCCCGAAGTGGTACCCCCTGTGGAATTCCGTTAGATTATATTATTCTTATGCGTGTCTCAACTCTATAACAATTGTGTGTATACTTTGTATTCTAAAACTAAAGACATGCATATGTGCATATTTTTCCTCAAATAATAATAATAATAATAATAAAATGTGCATCTTCATTTTTTTCTTCCTTGTTTCATTACTTGTTTTTCTTTTTTCTCACCAGATATAACGCCTCTTCTTCATGGAACCTTCACCAATATCATCCTTAGTGGTGGTGGTACGTGGTGCTCTAGATGCTTCAGTCTGTTCTTGTTGCTCTATCTCCTCTAGGTCAGTAGAATAAGTGATTCTATCGTTTAGTTCTTCTGTGACCCAAGATTTTTCATTACATTTGTCGACAATCTTAAGCTTATATCGCTTTAATTCGTCTTTTTCCGACTCGGTTAATTTTTTCTCCCCTCGTGACGTTATTTCTTTCAATTTTTTAGCCTGCTTAGAATTGCTTTCGATCCAATCATTGTACAGCCCATCCAGATCATCCAACAGGTGTTTCAAGTCCTCGCTTTCTTTCCCACTTCGTGAAATAGGACTATCTGAAGAGGATTCTGCAGCAGAAGGAGGGGCAGCAGCAGTAACTGGTGGTGACTCGGACATTTTTTTTTAACACTCACCTGCAACAAAGAGCATATCTTCTCAAAAAACCTTGCTTATATATAGCCAGTGCACTTGTTTTCTTTTTCAGCTTGCCCTATCAAATAAACTTTGATCCCGAGGTTTCTTACCCAAAGTAAAAACTCACACTATCCACTAATTTTTGCTTGTTGTTTTGAGTTAACGCAAACAGCTGTCTGTAAGTAGTGAGACTTTGATTCAATAGCTCGTCCTTTGTGAGCTGTCCTTGACACACCCGAGTCATCTTTCGTTCAATATCTTTGCGCAGGAACGGCTTGGTGAAAGACAGATCAAAGCCAATTTCATCATACCCCTTAACGAGGGCCATGCCCAATTTTGATGGAATAAGAATCTTGAGTTGGTTTCCTCCCCGTGCCTGACTGACAATATACCCACGATCCAGAACTTTCTCGATATGCTCTGCCATTGTGGCATCAGTACCGATCCCGTTGGCATCCATCAGCGCGATAAGCTCTGGTTCGGTTAAATAATTAGGGGGGCTAGTCCTGCCCTCTTTTAGCTCTGCCTTTGTAATCTGTACCACTTCCCCTTGCACGAACTGCGGAATTTCGTTAGATTCCCACTTAATATAAGGGTAAATATCCAAAAAATTGCGTTCCAGCACAATCAGCCCGCTGCAGGAAAAGCGTTCATCCGCCCAATTCAGTTTGACCGTAGTCTGCTGGCCCTTGGCATCTTTACTACAACATGCTAGGAACCTTCGGGTGACGAATTCGTACACCTTTTTATCTTCTGCCCGCAGCCCCGAATCAGCCCCGATACCTGAAACTGGATGAATCGGTGGATGCGCCTTATCGTTATGTTTGCCTCGTCGTGGTTTGTCAAACTTTCCTTCCAACAGCCTAAAATATAGAGTTAGTATATCAACCAAAACAATAAAAATAATCATAATCATAGCTTACTCTTGTGCATATCCGCCCCATTGATTATTATCTTTCTGCTTTCCAATGAGCTTGTGGAGGTCAATTGCGTCGTCAAATTGATCCGTTTCCGTTCTAGGATAAGAAATGAACCCCTTTGTATACAGGCTTTCCGCAATGTCCATGATCTTTTTTGATGACATTCTCAGGTACTGTGCGCCCTTTTTCTGCAGTTCTACCGTCGTCAGCGGGTACGGTTTGTATTTGGTAGTATCTTTGACATTCACAGCTCCAATTCTTGGACTTGCATTGTCAAGACAGCTATCTAGGAGCAATGTTGCAACCATTCTGTCGAAAAGGTGTCCTCTCTCCCATGAAAACTTTACATTCTTGTTCTCCTTTTTTACTGCTAAGTCGATATACCAAAAATCCTCAGGAATAAAGTTGCGTACTTTGTTGTATCGGTCCACTACAAACCCTAAAGTAGGGAATTGGCACGGACCGTAAGAGACCAAAATGTTCTTATCACTTTGGTTCTGTTCGTAAGCCTGCAGCCGATTCTGCAACAGCAGGGTCTGGAACCGAGTAAAAACAGATCCGGTGCGCAGATCAAGCTCGATTCGTCCTTGTACCGCGTTCACTTGGTTCATATCCAAGTTCTGTGGGTCAAGGGCTGCCTGGCGTAGATGCCCCGGATCAACGTTGTTGAACACGGCCCGCTTGATGTCCTCATCACGGAGACCTCGGTTTGCCTTTCTCGCCACGCTAACAATTTCGTTTCCAATGTGCTCCCCTTCTCTATCGCAATCCGTCCAGATGAACAGCTTATTCGCATTTCTGCTTTCCCGCTCAATGTTTTCGACAATTTTCTTGCATCGATCGGGGGGCTTTATAACAAGCCTAGCCCCGAACAATTCGACAGGATCACAGCTCTTCCATCCTCTATAGGTCGCATCAAAGTCAACCTCCATCAGATGGCCCGAAACAGACGTGACTGTGACGTTGCTCGATCCCCAAGCCGGGAAGTTGAAATTGGTGTCATAATTTTTGACAAACTTTTCTCCACTGACGTTCCGTCGATCGACCTGGCCGCCACCCAGAGCGTTCGCCACCGCCTTGGCAATCGAGGGCTTTTCCGCAATACACAACACCTTCATTGAATCATCCACTCAGTCCATAATACGTCTGGACGAAACACTTTCTAAGATTTCCTGACGCGTAAGATCTTCTGTGGCGCGTTTCAAGACACCGCGGCCACCACCGCCACACACACCGCCACAAAAGGAACTAAACAGGGAAGTGCGAGAGGGGTGAGCCTCGGCTTCTTTTTTCTCCAAAAAGAAATAAAAAAAAGGTGGCTCTGCGAGGCAATTCCAGTGCTTTTGCTTCTTTTCTAGAAAAGAAGGCCGCCCGCAGGGCACACACAGACCCCGTGTAGCCTCCGGCGGCTTCTTTTTTCTCCGAAAAGAAGCAAAAAAGGTAGCTCTGCGAGGCTGAACCAGTGCTTTTGCTTCTTACAGAAGTTAAGCGTGACATGTGTTCCAATCAATTGCATTTAGCTGGTTTTGACTTGTGAGTTCCCGAGATTAAGATAGGAGGTTCCTTTATGGCTTACAACGAAGAAATTAAAATGTATTGTCATTGATGTCATTCAACCAAACCCTTCCTGTAAATTCTGCACCCACTGCAAGCTGGAAGAGCAACTTGCACAACCTGTAAGGTCTTATGGGCGTTTCGACATATATAGTTGGTTCTCTGCAAACCTTGTGTAATTGGCAAAAGCAGCGAATGCATTATAATCCGGAGAAATCCTTGGACTAGTTGCTGCCAATTACCTTCAAACCACGTGTTGCCCTTTAGTTTTTCATAATATTTCAGCTATGCATGTTTAATCACCTCGGAGGGTATTTGCCCTGCGGGCGGCCTTCTTTTCTAGAAAAGAAGCAAAAGCACTGGTTGAGCCTCGCAGAGCTACCTTTTTTGCTTCTTTTCGGAGAAAAAAGAAGCCGCCGGAGGCTACACGGGGTTGGTGTATTGCCCTGCGGGCGGCCTTCTTTTCTAGAAAAGAAGCAAAAGCACTGGAATTGCCTCGCAGAGCTACCTTTTTTTGGTTCTTTTCGGAGAAAAAAGAAGCCGCCGGAGGCTACACGGGGTCCGCGTATTGCCCTGCGGACGACCTTCTTTTCTAGAAAAGAAGCAAAAGCACTGGAATTGCCTCGCAGAGCTACCTTTTTTGCTTCTTTTCGGAGAAAAAAGAAGCCGCCGGAGGCACAATGTCAGCCCTGCGGGTTCACAACACCACGTGACCTGAGTCCGGGACTAAAAAAAACTGCAATTGTCATTAGGATGAAACATTGTCCCCGCAAAGGGCCGATCAAGGTGCAGCAGCTGCAGCAGGAACAATTATAATAGTGGTAATTATACATTAGGCTAAGGAGCGACAGGGAATAAATAATTGAGTTAGTTAGCACGAACGAGCGGTCTAGGTCCGGGAGAACGTGGGCAGCGACTTTTCGCTGTGGAAGCGGGCCGGGTCGGGCGGTGACGCGGCGTAGAGCGGCTGCAGGCGGTTCCGGGGCAGATGGTAGTACAGCGACGCTCGTTTCGAGACGTCGCGGGCGGATTGGCTCTTGGGTAGGGCCAGCGGCCGACACGGGGCGGTGGTGTAGTTGTGCAGAAGATCCAGCTTCTGGGACTCCCACTCGTCCTCCTCGCTAGACGCGGTGGTGGTGGCTGTGGATGTGCTGGAGATGCTAGCGGGCGAGCGCATCATCTCCTGGTGGTGCTGAGGCTGTTGCAGTGGGTAGTATTCCTCGTCGTCAGCGTCCTGTTCGTAGTCGGCGTCAAACTCCGCAGCCTCGCCCTCCGCAACATAGTCTATGGAGGGGGGCACCTCCAGGACGACGAGTCGACTGGCCTTGACCTTTATTATCGATTCTACGGCCATTCCGTAATGTGTGTGTGTGTGTGTGTGTATTAATAGGCTAGCTAATTATTAAACCTGCGGTGTGTTGCACGCTTATATATATATAATCACTCGCCTGAAAGCGGTACCCTTGTTCGAGCGTGCCGATCGGTTGCCCCAATGGGCGTGTCATGCGTAATGGCATGATATTTGCTTTTTCCGGTGCTTTGTTTGTGTACGATCCTGCGGCCATCGCACCCACAAATAAAAACCCTTGTCTGCAGCGCACGCCCAACCACAACCACAACAGCACCGCAGTTGTAAGCGAGGCCGCCATCAGCGCTTCGCTGCCCATATCGCGGTTTCGCATGATATAATCACCGAGGAGGCCCTTGTTTGTTTGTTTTGCGGTTTGCCAATCGTCCCATAATATTTCCGCTTCCGGGTGCGCATCCCGAGTTCCTGGATCAGGGCAGACTCAGCCCGCCCAGATGGAAGCCGTTTCAAAAATACACCTTCCCAATACGGAACTATAATTGCTCTATTCATCTCCCAGTTGTCTTAGACGGTGTATGAACTGACACGGGGCGCGGCGCGTGTATAGTTATAATTAATTCTGCATAGGCCAGACCTAGTAACCGTGAGCACCGTATTGGTGTTGTTTATATTGTTGTTATTTTTTTTTTTTTTTTTGGCCTGGAGCGGGGACATCATCTCTATCTAGCGTCCCCACACCGATAGCGTGCGATATCTCGTGTCCCGTATGGGACAGCGCACTCCGGTACCGCCAACGCTGCACGTTTGTGTGAAAGTGGTACCGTACTAGCAGTAGTACCTCTCCACAGTGCATTATCGCCCGTCGACTGCATTACGTGGAGCAATGCATATGCAGATGTGTAGCTGCTACTATGGGGGATAGTCAGGTCGCGATAAACAATGCAGATCCGCCGAAACACGTGATATGGGCGTACCACGTCACGTGTCGGTGTGTGCCCTGCGGGCGGAAAAGCACTGGAATTGCCTCGCAGAGCTACCTTTTTTGCTTCTTTTCGGAGAAAAAAGAAGCCGCCGGAGGCTACACGGGGTCGGTGTATGCCCTGCGGGCGGCCTTCTTTTCTAGAAAAGAAGCAAAAGCACTGGTGAGGCCTCGCAGAGCTACCTTAAGCCGCCGGAGGCTACACGGGGTCGGTGTATGCCCTGCGGGCGGCCTTCTTTTCTAGAAAAGAAGCAAAAGCACTGGTTCAGCCTCGCAGAGCTACCTTAAGCCGCTGGAGGCTACACGCGGTCGGTGTATGCCCTGCGGGCGGCCTTCTTTTCTAGAAAAGAAGCAAAAGCACTGGTTTAGCCTCGCAGAGCTACCTTTTTTGCTTCTTTTCGGAGAAAAAAGAAGCCGCCGGAGGCTACACGGGGTCGGTATATGCCCTGCGGGCGGCCTTCTTGCGGCGTGGTGTACTACGCGGAGGCTGCATGGGCCTCGGTAGAATTGGAGGCTTTTAATGCGTGTTGCTGCCCCATTTAGGAAATATTATTTAGCTAGACGCGGCGCTTAACTCTATCGGAAGACTATAAAAGGAGGCGACTTCCCAGCTTTTTTCCCTTTTTTTTTTGGCCCTCTAGACCTTGGAGGGTCTCTCTCTTGTCTCAAGGACATCCTACACACGCACTGCCACTGCCACTGCCACAGCGTCTGCGGACACCCCTCAAGTGCACGATGTAGGGTTCCACGAGCTTGAGGCGCCCCTCCGCCGTCGTTTATTACGATCTGCTGTAAGTATGCATATCTACGCGCTGTACTGACAGCTTTATATAGTTCGTCGGCTGCATTTGGCGGCCATATCTTTTCCAGAAAAAAAGCAAAATCACTGGAATACACTGCCCTGCGAGTGGCCCTCTTTTCTACAAAAGAAACAGAAGCATTGGTTCCCGTAGAACAACTACCGGCACCTACGCCTGCTAGGCGGGGAAATACACCACGCGGGGCCCGGTGAAGATCGTTCTGGATCGACGTACGTAGTCCACACGTTCCAGCAGGTAGCCCGTGTTGATGCTGAGATCGGACACCGTGACCTTGAACGGGAAGACGGTCTCACCAAACTCGTTCTGGCGCGGCTGTGGGTCGTGACAGGCTGCGTCGACCCGGATGCGGTAGGAGAGCTGGTCGTTGCGAATTATCCGCTCCTCGCCGGGGTTCCAGTGTTTGTGGATCCGCTGCACGGCCCGCATCACCGGCAGCGGCAGGTTGGAGCACGTTTGGAGGCCGACCGAGACCTGGAGGATGATCTGGACAAACTCGTCCTCCTGAGCCATTTCGAACATTGCGCCGCAGTCGTCCTCAGCGGCTACAACGAAGTTTGATCGTGGGCTCAACGCCTCTCGCGTGGTGCACACATAGTGGGTTTCCTGCCAGTGCGCCCGGCTCGGGGGCTGCTCCCTGTCCGGGGTGAACATGCGGAGAACCACTCCGCGGTTGCCGTTCTCACAGTGCTCACAGTCGTCAGTCAGCGCCCGGCCCACAACTTGGCCCAGCTTCAGCTTCATGACGCTTTCGACCGACTCGTTCATTGTCCGACTCACCGCCAGAAGGGCGCACAGCGTCCGGAAGTCGCAGAACTCCAGGACTGCGCACTTCAGCTCCTCTGGCAGGTCCCTGAATTCAAACCGCTCCGTCTGCATAATCAGGTGGCTTAATTAGCTAGTGCGTGCATCTCCCAAATCTTATCAAATTAAATCATCGGCCCGGCGCGGCGGTTCTAGTTACTGCGAAGCTAAGGAGGCGGTTCGAGTGCTTTTGCTTCTTTTCTAGAAAAGAAGACATATCACACCCAATTTAATGCTGGACTTGTTCAATTATACTATACACTAATCAGACTTGTTCTTGCGCTTAGCCGCGGTGGACTTTGTCTCGGTGTCCAATAAATAATCCCACCATCTGAAGGACGAGGCGTAGTTTCCGACAAAATGTTTGTGGTGTCCGTCGTGGTGCTCGGAGCCGGACCAAAAGGGCAGGAAGTTGCGGAGGGACCAGGGGAAGTCATATCCGGAATGCGAGTCAATTGCCTGCAGCAGACGGCAGGCCAGCCACCCGAGGACGGTGACCAGATGCACCTTGGTGAAGAGACTAAGGAAGATTGGGCTGCCCACGGTCCCCGTGCCCGTGAACGCAACCTCGACTGGGTGGGCGTATTCGGCAGTGAGACCAAATGGAGCTGCATACTTGTGGTGTTGTTTGTGGATTCGCTTGTACAGCAGCTTGCTGTGGAGGGCACGGTGGCCCCAGTAATGCCAAGTGTCCTCCATGACGAAGAATATGGCCAGCTGGGTCGCAATTGTGACTAGGGATGGGAATGGGACCCGATACTCAATCCCAAAGTACTCACACACGGGGTGGAAGCCGAAAATGGGGATTGCCTCGACAAAGATGTGTGACAGCATCACAGAGCGCAAGCATTCGAGATACTCCTGTGTGCTGGGTACCTTGGTGTCCTGGATCTTGTATTGTCGGAAATACGGGATCCGGTCGATGATGAACCACGGCAGAGACCGTCCAAAGTATAACAATTCGTGCCAGGTGAGCAGCAGGATCCCAGTCGCCAGCACATCGTTGTCCATCCAGTTGTAATATCCAGCCCACGTCCTTTCGAAAACGTTCAAACTTGGCTGTTGGCTGCTGAATATGCCCTCTTGTGCCTGAGTAGCGTTGTACATGTTGGCTGAGTGTAAAGGGAGGAACAAAAATAAGTCGTATTTACTACTCTATATAGCTATATATATAGTCTAAAAAAAAAAATAAAAAAAAAAAACATTTCCTAATCAATCGTGGTGGTCTGATCGGCTCGTTTACCTTCGTTTAATTTCTTGTACGATGAATGCGAAAACCTGAATCATCTGTGCGGCTCGCTGAAAATCTTTTTTAACCTTTTACAGCTTTTTATCGTTTTTTTGTACGATGAGAACGCGGGAATGTAGGTAAATTAAGGGGCGTTGAGCGATCTACGGGCTGGCGGTTTCCAGGGGACACCATTGAAAGGTATTTTTGTATACGACGGAAAGACGTACTGGTCATTCTATAGCTATTATACATCACGCACTCTCACTAGCAAGGTTGTTCTGGATATCAATTCGTCGTTTTGATCGTCTTATAACCGACATACTTCGTCTCTTAGGTTCTATGAGCCCTCTGATGGTTTGGATTTAGACCTTCGTTTGAAAAAAAAATAAAAATAAAAAGTAAAAAAATACAGTATTCCGGCCAAACTACCGGGAATGCTCACGTGACCTCGGGTAATTTGGCCGGAATAGAAAATCATCCGGAGTTGGGGGTAGGTAGGTAGCTACTGGGGGTAAAACTTCTATCTTCTTGAGCCAGTAAAAATCAACACCCATTGCTTGGTCCCACACCCAACTGTTCACTTTTTTCGATAATGTTGAAGAGTTTTTCCCAATATGGACGGCGAGCGGCAAATGGGCGAGCATTAGGTCGATTGATGCGGAGACAAACAAAGAGATTCAATTCAACTTCTCCACAGCCAGGATCGTCTTCTTCATCTTCCTCCTTCGTCCGGACAATTGGGCTTGTCGGACTCGGTGCTGGGCTCGCCAGTGGTGCATTTTTGTTTGGAAGGAAAGGGGACAGTAAAGGAGTGGCTGCAGCTGGCAGTGGTGAACAGAAAACGTCTGGTACTGCTACTGGGCAGCAATTCCCCGAATCATCTACTTCACCTCTGAGCGAGCTGACAGCACCAGTGTACGCCACTAAGGAAGAGCAAGAAAAAGCCTTTGACGAAATTATCAAGCTTGTTGGTAAGGAGTACACTGGAAGCTCTAAAGACAGTTTGGATGACCATTCCGACACGTATTGGTCCACTCACCACGCTAAAGAGGACGAACGTCCAGCGTTAATCGTATACCCCGGAAGCACAGAAGATGTCTCAGCCATCATGAAAATCGCCCATAAATACAGGGTCCCAGTAATTCCGTTTTCGGGAGGAACGTCGCTTGAGGGCCATTTCACGCCGTCGTTTGGTGGAATCAGTCTTGATTTTTCGCGGATGGATCAAATTCTGGCAGTCCACAAGGACGATTTGGATTGCGTGGTCCAACCTGCGGTCGGCTGGGAAGGATTGGCTGAAATCTTGGATGATTACGATCTAATGTTTGGTCCAGATCCTGGTCCTGGTGCAGAAATTGGCGGAATGATTGGCACATCCTGTTCAGGTACTAATGCTGCTCGATACGGCACAATGAGAGAAAACGTGCTGAATCTGACGGTTGTTCTGGCGGATGGCACTGTGATCAAAACCAAGCAACGGCCAAGAAAGTCGTCTGCCGGGTACAATCTTACTGGTATGTTCATTGGATCTGAAGGCACCTTAGGAATTGTCACCGAGGCCACGCTAAAGTTGAATCCTAAGCCGAAGAATTTGTCCGTAGGCGTTGTTTCCTTCGACACCATTCGGGATGCTGCGAACGTTGTGTCTGAAGTTGTTCAACGGGGCCTGCTTGTTGGAGCTGTGGAGCTGTTAGATGACGAACAGTTGCGGGCAATCAATCAATCGGGAGCGACTGATAGAAAGTGGAAAGAAACACCCACCCTATTTTTCAAGTTTTCTGGCACGCAGGCTATGGTGGATGATCAAATTCAGCATGTGGGCGAAATCTCCAAGCAACACAACTCGACTGGATTTGACTTCGCACGAGACGAGGTCGAGCGGGAAGAACTATGGTCTGCTAGAAAGCATGCGTTGTGGTCCGCGATTGAATGCCAGCCAAAGGGTCGACATGCCTGGACCACTGACGTGGCCGTTCCTGTCTCCAGATTACCAGACATCGTCTCCGAAACTAAGAAAGACATTGGCGATAACGGGCTGTATGCTACCATCGTTGGACATGTGGGCGACGGCAACTTCCACGCCATCATTATCTATGATCCAGAAACTCAACGCACTGTGGCTGAACAGGTAGTCGACAGAATGGTCAAACGCGCTATTGAGGCCGAAGGAACCTGTACTGGTGAACATGGTGTTGGTATCGGCAAGAAGGGATACCTGGAGCACGAGATTGGGGTCACTGGTGTGGATGCCATGAGACGGATCAAGAAGGCGTTTGATCCGTTGTCCATTTTGAATCCCGATAAGGTCATCACTGTAAACCCTGATCATATAGAAGAACATAACTAAAATGGTCTTTGAGTGACATGATAATAATAATAAGAGTAATAATAATTTATAAATACATTTATCATCTAAATTCGTACGTTTCCGATCGGCCGTGATCCGGAACATGAGACAATTCCAGCTGCTGGAATTTGTCTGACTTCTGATGGAAATAGAAGCCCGATATCGAACCAGTGAGCTGGTCAAAACAGATATAATAAAATCCTGCATATGATGCACCATGAATATCTCGCACGGTGTAATCAGGAACTAGGAAGCACTCCTTCCACCGCATATAAATATAATCCTTCTGATCAAAGTTCCGATGAACATAGCTGGGGTCCTTCGCCTTGCCCGAAATAGCTCTCCAGGGTGCGAACCGCGACCAGTGTGCAATATCTGTCTTTGAGGTCGCACCCCACTCTTCGCGTTTCGTGTAAAACGAATATTTAGGTGAGATCATCTCACCTTCAAAGTACGTAATCAGCGTAGGATGGTCTTCCGTCAGCCCTTCAATTCGCAGATATCCACAAATGAACGCATTTTCCATGTCTACGTTCTTGATCTCAACATTAACTTCGTGTGTGGATCGACCAGACTGCTGGGATCCAATAAACGTGGATCCAGGTCGTAAAAACGAAGAAGTTAATGCAGGTTGGCATCGGTGGTTAGCAAAAAAATCTTGTTCGTGGTATTCTTCACTCATTTGACTCATCCCTTCATTAGTAATATGGCTCTCTTCCATTGTTGTCTCGTAGCTGTCGTTATCATTACCGTCTTCCTTGTAAAACTCTGTCGTGGACACCCCTCCAAATCTATGATCAAGCTTCAGCTCCTTGACTTTATGTCTGCTGCTGCTGTTGTTCTGGCTGATAGTACTTTCTGTAGACGGCATATTTATCTCAAGTAGATATTGGAAAACAAATCAATAGTAACAGTAGTAATAATAATATGAATAAGAGCAACCGTTTAGCCTGATTGGTCCGCTTATTCTTTTTTCTCTTTCTTCCTTTTTTTTTTTTTTTTTTTTTTTTATTGATCCTTTCGCTTTCAAAGATAAAATGATTTAACCGATTATCACGCAAACCGAGCTGCGCCGAATGTCGCCGTTCTCGGAATCGGTCTCCCGTCCAAGGTCCGAAGCTAAGTGCGGCGTGTGAGGCTCATGCAGGTCGGTCGAGACCCTGCAGAAAGGTCTGCGGTATTAATGGGCCGTTGGTGGCTTTCTTTTACTTTTCCCGAAGAGATACAAAAGAGGTAGTGGTCCACAAAGGAGAGGTTGCCATTGGAAAGGGGAGGGTAGTATTTATGTACTTGATTTAGATAAATTGAACCAATAAAAAAAAAAAAAAAATAGGAGTTCACATACCAATGCGATTGATTGCGAAGAGTAACATTCTCATTGAGAGCAGGCATGCTATGTGACGAGTTGCTGTTAATCGAGACGCCCTATAGTTCAATTGAATCCAAGAGAAGATGGAGGCATAAATTAAACAGGAAGAATGGATATTATGTCTTATTATATACAACCCCGGTTGGCTCTGAAGCCTATCTATGCATACTCAAAATGATAACGCCGCAAATGTTTGCGATTCACCGTCCTCTGCTGCGAGATTTATCCAACACACGCACCTTTCCTTACTCGCAGGGGGAGGGTGGCTGTGATCCGGTGCGGATGCTTATTGAAAATAGCGGAGCACCCAGAATTCACCCTCATATGTTTATAGCCTGAAGACTCCTTTCTAATCGAATTGGCACACAATTAGTTCGCCCACATAAAATACTGTGATGAGGAAAGATGCTTAAACAATGATCTCACTGGATACAGATATGCCCCGCGAGCTGTCTTTTTTTTTTTTTTCAGAAAAGAGGCCGCCGTGGACACGGTGAACTTCAAGCCAGTCCTCATTTCAATCCCCTGAACTCTGCGGGCCGTGTATCACCCGACCTATAATTGTCAATTTAAACGCGCGGTTGGCCGAAAAGTGGGGGTGGGTGCACGAAAAATACCCGCGTACGCTGAATTTTTTCTTTTTTTAACTCAGTGCTGGCGTGCGGCGGAGTGAAGAAAACTGAGTTAAAAAAGTATATATATAATCGACGACTCGGAGGAAGTGCTACTTTTCTCTTCTCGTACGGCACACAGATTATCACCTACCGGGAGAACATAGACATAGAGCAAGATGGCTGATACTGACGCCCATATTGTTGAATCCCCAGAGCACCACGACCCTAATAGAGCTCTCAAAGACGTTTTGGCAGGCACCTGCGGAGGTATTGCCCAGGTTTTGTCGGGTCAACCGTTCGATACCACAAAGGTTCGATTGCAATCTGCTCCAGAAGGCACGTACAACGGTGCCATTGATGTTGCCAAAAAGCTGGTCCAAAATGAGGGCTTTGCCGGCTTCTACAAGGGTACGTTGACTCCGTTGATCGGTGTTGGTGCCTGCGTTTCGATCCAATTTGGTGTTAATGAGTTCATGAAGAGAACACTCCACGCTCAAAACAGAGCCAAGGGCCTCGCTGACCCTGAATTGAACGGTCAGCAATTTTTTATGTGTGGTGCGGCAGCCGGATTGGCCAACGGATTCTTGGCCTCTCCAATTGAACACATCAGAATTAGACTTCAAACTCAGACTACTCAGCCGTTACTTTATAAAGGGCCTATCGACTGTTTCAAGCAGTTGTATCAAGGCGGTGGACTGTCCCATGGTGTCTTTAGAGGGTTAATGCCAACCTTGCTCAGAGAAGGTCTTGGTATGGGTGCGTACTTTATGACTTTTGAGGCTCTGGTCAAGAGGGACACCAGAGTGAACAATATCAATAGAAGCGACATTCCGGGCTGGAGATTGTGTTTGTACGGATCCTCTGCCGGTTGGGCTATGTGGTTCGCCGTATATCCAATCGATGTGATCAAGTCTAAGCTTCAAACAGATCAAGTACAAAAGTCCAAGCAAGCCTATAAGGGTTCGATCGACTGTCTGAAGCAGGTCCTCAGAACCGCAGGTACCAAGGCTCTTATTCGTGGATTCACTCCAACCATTATCAGAGCTGGTATCGTCAATGCATGCACATTCTACTCTTTCGAGACCGCGATAGGAATCTTAGGTTAGACATAAAAACAAAAATAATAAAAAAAAAAAAAGTTATTTGTTTTGCGATATGAATATTATTATTGATGTATGCATACTTCTGCTTAGTCCGTATGCAAAAGCAGTCTTCACACCTTTACTATGCATATGCACAATAAGGAAGTAATAGCAACATACCGTATATATTAGCATTTTAGTCTAATCGTCTCAACAGATAGTCAACCTCAACCTTCTTGGTCATTGGAATGATCAACTCCTTATAAATATTAGATACAATGTCACCATTGAGCTCGCCCTGAACTTTTTGACTCCACCGCAAAACAGGACCGGAATACGTGTCTGTTTTAGAGGAGATCCGCTCGAGCACCTTCCTTTCTACGGCAGAATTCGTAATTGCCTCGTCGATTCCTTTGGCATTTTGGTCCTTAATTAGTTCGGTGAATCGTTCCTTTTCGCTCTGAAACTTGGATTCGGCAACAAATTTTCCGAAATGAATTCTTCGGGAGAGTGCCTGCAGGCATTCGAGATCGGTAATCGCACAACTTCCATGGTTCTCCGGTTGTTCCCCCTCATGAGCTGCAACTGCAGGAGCAATCTTCTCCACGTAGTATTTTTTGATGATATCGTTAACGTTAATCTCCTTGTGATAAGGGGCTAGAGCTTGAGGGAGCTCCATGCGAGGAAGAATAGGCTGTTCCAGCTGGTCAGGGAAAAATGCAATTTCATCAGGTGCTTCATAACGACGAATCTTACTGTGGACCTTCTCGGTTTGCAGAATGATCCAATCCAAAAAGCAGCCCTCAAAATCAGGTATCGGCAGCCTCTTGGAATCGTAAATCGAAGCTTGCTCGTAGAATTGTGCCCGTTCAATCAGGTTGAACACAATAGTGTCCTCCATGCGGATCAAGCTTTCCCGAATATTGTTTAAATCTAGCACAGTCTCTTTTTTGGTGAAATCCATCCTGAACATCTAGAAGTGTAAAACGGCAGAATGAGTCTTTTGGAATTAATACTCCCGTGCCCCCTCCAAAAAATGTTAAAAACAAAATTACCGGGGTGCCGACTCCTCATGCGCACTCCCCGATGCGGCGGTAGCCGCAATCGCTCGCTGCTCGGGGCTTGTATCTGTTCTCTCGTAAGGATTATAATAACCTCCAGTCTGTCTCGTGTTCAAGAATCGAGCTACCCGCTGGTCCTGCATACTGCCCATCCCATAATTCGTCCGGGCGTTCAATTCATCCAGGCGAGTCCTGAATGTGTACTCACGCTGTTCCACAATATGCCTATCAGAGACCGTATTAATCGCTTTGATCTGGATAATAGCCACAAATAAAGTAGCTATGGCCACTAATACGGTCATCTTGTTTCTGTTTTCACGTAATTTTTGTTCAAATTCAGCAGTTCGTTGTTGACTACGGTGGAAAAATTCGCCATCTGCATAGAAATCGTAGGCCATCGATTGCTCCGGATGGTGGTAATATGGCTGATTCGTATAGCGCCGACTTGCACCACTCAAGCTAAAATCATAGGCTTTTCTTTTCTGGTCATCCCTCAGTGTATTATATGCTGCCACAATTTTTTTAAATCTGTCAACTCTGACATCTCGCGCAAGTTTCTCCACCCCGTTAACTCCTAAGGAATCCGGATGGTACATTTTGGCTAGTCGTACATATGCAGATTTCAACGCCCTTTTATCGAATTTTTTACTATCTAATCCAAAGATCTCATAATGTGACGGATTGGCATTTTTGGGCCATATGGATGTTTCGCTATGAAAGCACCGTGCCGCTGTAACCTGTCGTATGAACAGCCCCGGCCTAAATACACCAACAGAGTTGATCATTGCTTTCATTTTAGAGCTGGGCAGTAGTCCACTGTGTGGTTGAGAGTTATTGAGTTAATTGTTGTGAAACGGCGGTTTATCGGTCACAGGCCGATAACCAGCAACTTGCCTGTTTAGGAAAGCGGCCCTCTCTAGATCTCCACATTAGGCTGATTGGGAGACACTAGTCCGAAAAAAAGGATAGGTTAGTTAATATAAAAACGTACAATGGTTTAAAAGTGTTGTATTTTGGATTTTCTTTTTTTGTTTTTTGTTATTTATTATTTGTGTGTTGGGTTTTTGTATGTACCTACGTGATTTTTCCAAAAGATTGGACGCATTAGTAGGGGAATATGCATGCACAAAACGAATAGTACCCTTAGATCAACTACAAACTAAACCAATATAAACTCCATACTAACGTTCTCTTCTGGTTCAATTCCTTTTTTTTTTTTTTTGTGTGTGTGTTATTGACTCCGCTCAACTCTAACCTTAATTCATCACTTCAAGTCATCGCCAATTGTTTCCCAGATAACAACTCTCACAATAATAAACTGCTTGCATTCTGGTAGGCCGTCGTAAACAACGCCATGTCTGACATCAACACCAGAAACACTTTTGATGCTGTAGGATTCGCCATTGATAAAAGGTACCATATCACCAGCGTCCTAGGGAAGGGGACTTATGGAGTTGTATGTTCAGCAACTGAGGTGGTCCCCTCTGATGGCCCACCAATCGCTATTAAGAAGGTCATGAATATCTTCCAAAATCCGGTGATGGTAAGAAGAGCATTCCGAGAATTAAGACTAATGCGGCATTTCAGAGGACACAGGAATATCATTTCTCTCCTTGACCTGGACATGATTGCAACAAAACCATATGATGGCCTCTACTGCTACCAAGAACTGATGGACTATGACTTGACACGGATAATTAGAGGTCCAATTCAACTTTCAGAGGTTCATGTACAAAGTTTTACCTACCAACTATTGTGTGGTGTCAAGTACATGCATTCGGCAAATGTGATCCATAGAGACCTTAAACCTGGTAACTTGCTAGTGAACGGTCAAGGGCAGCTAAAGATTTGCGATTTCGGGTTGGCAAGAGGAGTGAAAGATGAATGGCACGTTAATAACCGCGTTAGAATGACAAGTTACGTTGCAACTAGATGGTATAGAGCACCAGAGCTCATTCTCTTCTCCAACCCCTACACCAGGGCTATCGATATGTGGTCAGTAGGTTGCATTGTTTGTGAATTGATTGGACGACGGCCAATATTTAAGGGTGAAAATAGAGAAAAGCAGTTATCAGCAATAATCAGTGTGCTTGGCCTACCTCCAAAGGATATGGTGCTATCAATGGCAGAAGAAAAGGTGTGGGAATATCTCAAACAATGCGGTAGAAAAGGGCAAAGTACCACCCTCAGGGAACTCTACCCAAAAGCATCAATTGAAGTGTTGGACCTCATCTCCCATCTACTCGATTATGACCGATATGAACGGTTCACAGCTGTGACAGCTCTGGAGCATAAATTCCTTACAGGGTTTCATAATCCTGAAGAAGAGCCAACGTGCGATATTCCTTTCGACTTTAACTTTGAATTTTATAGCCAAAAGTATGATTTCACATATGCACTGTGCGACGAAATCAAGACGTTTAGAGATGAGGTGAGAACAAAAAACGCCCACGAAAACAAAATTGCACGGCCACCGCAGCCACACCACCAATACAAGCAAGGAGGACGGAGCAAACCAAGGTACGATATCAGTGAGCCTGTCCAATTTGGTATGAACAACCTCTCCTTGGGTTGACTGTGGTATTGCTGTTTTATATCGTAAATAGTGAAAAAGAGACCATTAAATACTTAAATGTTTAATATGTCGGCGTGTGCTCCCGCATGGTATTTTTGAAACATCCCAAAATACCCGCACATCTCCAAACTGATAGAGAAGGGTGTGAAGGAGAACTGACGACATCTTAATAACCATAACATGGGCGGGCAGCTTTCATTGATATCCCCTACCGCTTCAACTGTCGCGATTGAAGCTTACGTATCTGAACTGGGCGATATTCAGTATGAAAAGAACATTGGTAATGCGCGGTTCCTCAAGACCCTTAAAGGGCTGCAGTCTGACGGGCTTGTGGTGATCAAAGTGTTTATAAAACCAAGCACAAGAATTGATCTGACGGAAGTAGAGAAGGAGTTGAATCGTAAGTATTTGGTTTTTTTCTTTTTTGTGATTGTTTTTTGTCCATATCCGTGATCCTAACTAGGTGTTTTATTAGGCCAGAAAGATGAACTCGCCACGGCTACAAACGTCATTCCATACAATCGCATATTGAACACAGAAAGAGCAGGATACCTGGTACGTCAGCACTTCAGATCGAATTTATATGATAGGATAAGTACCAGGCCTTTCCTAGAAAATATTGAAAAGCTGTGGATCACATATCAGCTCCTTGATGGACTGCGGCAATGTCATGAACGCAGAGTATACCACGGCGACATAAAATCAGAAAACGTATTAGTGACCTCTTGGAATTGGGTCTATTTATCTGATTTTGCGCCTTATAAACCGGCTTACTTACCCGAAAATGATCCAGCGACCTTTTCTTTCTTTTTCGACACTTCTCAAAGGCGGTCTTGTTATTTAGCGCCTGAGAGGTTCCTGTCCAATGGAAAAGCAGAAGAAATCAATCAGGGGAAACTGACTGAAGCAATGGACATATTTTCTTTGGGTTGTGTGATTGCTGAGTTGTTCTTGGAAGGATCACCAATTTTCACTCTAGCCCAGTTGTATAAATACAAAAAAGGGGAATATACTCCGTCTTTGAATGACATTGAAGATGTTGGCGTTCGAGACCTTATCAGTTCAATGATTGAACTAGACCCAGAAAGGAGACTAGCTGCCAAAGATTACCTCGAAAATTTTAAATCTCGTGCATTCCCTGATTATTTTTACACTTTTCTGCATGAATATATCCACTCTCTAACCTCGCCCATGCATCATGTTAATACAGAGGCATCAAGACAGCTGGAGTGCGATCAGCGGATAGAACGAATATGGAATGATTTCTACAAAATATCCAAAGCTCTGGGATTCTATGAAAGTACCCAAATGGAAAATAAAGAAGACCACGGTGAAAAGATTCTCGCTTGCTCAAGGGTCGGTAGCAACTTCACACCTGTTTGTTTGGATCTTCCCGGGATGCCTCATTGGGTTCCTACGTTGAGAAAATTATCTCCTACTGATGACGACGGTGCATTAATGATGGTAGCAGTCGTATGTTCTGCTATTAGAAATACCTCAAGAGAGACTGCCCGGATTAAAGGATGCGAACTACTTTTAGCATTCGGAGAACGGATACATGATGAAGCAAAATTGGATCGGTGCCTTTCACATCTTATATTTTTACTAGATGATCCATCGGAATCCGTTCAAGTTGAGGCCCTGAGAAGTTTAACTCATTTATTGGACTTGGTAGGTGCGATCACTCCAGTGAATGGCGGTATTTTCCCTGAGTATATTCTACCACGGCTGGCGTATTTACTAGGGCGATCTTCTGTCATTGTACGAAGTGCCTATGCATCGTGTATTTCGTCGCTCGCGCAAACTGCATCAAGGTTTCTTGATATGGGTCAAGTTCTCAGGACCACTGGAATAATGGAGACAGAGGATCCAGAAACCGAAAATGGGATTTCTACTGATACCGCTGCATACGATACGTTAAAGCAGAATTTGTCATACATGATCGAAGAGCACACAACTGTTTTATTGACAGACCAGAGTTCTGATGTCAGGCGTGCCCTCCTAAAAAATCTAGTTCCATTGTGCGTGTTCTTTGGAAAGCAAAAGACTAATGATGTCATACTAAGTCACTTGATAACTTATCTGAATGATCGGGACACGTTCTTGAGAATACAACTTTTTGAAAGCATTGTGGGTTTGGCTCCATATGTGGGTGTGATAAGCCTAGAGCAATATATCATTCCTTTGATGATTCAAACTTTGGCTGACCCTGAAGAGTTTGTAGTTGAAAAGGTACTTCAAGCATTCTCTTCCTTATCAGATTTGGGATTGATCAGAGCGTCGTACATGTGGGAATTGCTCAATATTTGTGCAAAGTTCACAATCCACCCAAATACATGGATAAGAAACTCAACGTTTGTGTTCTTTTCATCCGTGACTCGTTGGTTGACTTCTGCTCAACTATATTGTATGTATCTTCCAATCCTGAAGCCATACTTAGAGTGTGAGGTCAGCGAATTCTCTGAATCCAATCTGATAATAAATGCTAGGCCTCCGCTCTCGAGAGCAATCTACAATCGGGCCCTAGCATGGGCATCCAAAGCCCAAAAATCCCTTTTTTGGAAGATAGATTCCAGCAAATCCAATCAAATGACCTCCAGATCGTCATCGACTTTTGTTAAACAGAATAGCAAAAGGGGTAGCTCGTACCCGTTTGCTACTTCAAGTGAAGATGAACAGTGGTTAGAGCGATTAAAAGAGATTGGGCTTAAAACTGATAACTTGTGGATGCTGATGGCCTTCAAGGAATATATCTACAGAGTTGCAAGACTTAATTACCGACTGTCTGTTGATTCATCGGGCGAAGAGCCACCCACGTCGCATGTCAATGTTCAATCTATTAACGTGTTACCAATGAACGTTTTTTTCGATCGGTCGTTTTACAGGCCGCCCAAAGAGGGTTCGAAGGCGAATGAAAGGAGTCTCAATGGTGGCTCCCGAGGTCGTCCAAGCTCCAGGCAAGCCAATAATGCGAGCTCGAACGTGAATGGAAATCTTCTTCAGGTTCCGAACAACAAAGCATATGGTAACTCGTTCAGTCGTTCCAATTCTAGGGAGAGCGTTATTTCCGTTAGAAATGGCTCTGATGATACACCTGCAGATGCAATGAGGTTACTCGGGTTGAATGATGAATCTCCAGCGACTCAGACTTCTAGCAGTAAAAACAATAATAACCCAGCGCTCTCTGTGCCTTTGACAGCAACATTATTGGAAGATGCCTATGGTGAAGTAGGAAGAGAGTCGTCAGTTTCTCCAATTTTCAGGGGCCAGAGTCCAAATCCAAGGGCTGATGATACCATCCGTTCATTAAGCAGTTATAATGGTGATAACCCTTATATTTGGAAATACTTGGAATCCGTTTATTCTGAAAGCGTTACAACCAAGGATCCTCCTGAGTACGGTAAACAACATATTATGGACTCTAGATCCCAGATCAAGTCTCATGATTATCATCAAGTATCGCCGCCAAAAAGGCGAAAAGGTAAACCATTGGGAATATTAGTGTCTAACTTTGAAGAGCACACTTCTGCTGTTAACTCTGTGGAAGTTGCGCCGGATCATTCGTTTTTCATCACTGGTTCTGATGACGGGTCAATCAAAGTATGGGATTGCTTCAGGCTTGAAAAGAATGTCATCAATAGGTCTGTTCAAACTTATCAGCATGAAGGCAACATTCAAGTAAAGAAGCTGCGCTTTTTGGAAAATTCATACACCTTTGCATGCTCTACCAGCGATGGGAAAATTAAGTTAATTCGAGTCGATGTTTCATCACGAACTGAAAATCTTGGTCCGCGGTACCGCAAGTTAACTGTGGTCAACGAATGCCACATTCTAGAAGAAGGGGAATATACAATTTGGATGGACCATATTAAGAATGACCAGGGATCATTGTTATATATGTTGACAACGGGAAGTCGGATAATTGCATTGAATTTGGCTTCCATGGAGGTCTGTCATGAGATGACGAATCCTTACAGTCATGGATTACCAACCTGCTTTGTTGTTGATGACAATGCCAACTGGCTTATTGTAGGGACCACATACGGGATTCTAGATTTATGGGATTTGAGGTTTTCGATATTGGTTAAATCTTGGGGTGTTGGTGGTGTCACGCCCATACACCGATTAATTCTTCATCCAAAATCTAATGGTAAACAGATCTGTGTGGTTGGCGGAACATCTCAGCCAGAAGTCACAGTGTGGGATGTTGAGTCAGCTGAATGTCGTGAGATTTATAGGGCAAATGATTCTACTGATACGGGGAAGCAATACAGGGCAATCCCTGTGGAAACAATAATTACTCAAAAGGCAAATTCCATTCTAACAATGAAACCAGAAGAGGCAGTTTCGGAATCTGAAGGTACGCCACCTGTAATATTGTGTGCAACGAGCGGAGTCGAATTCGAATCCGGCTCTGGTTCTTCCAGAAAGGGTAGCTATTTGGTCACAGGTGGAAGTGACAGGGTTCTCCGGTTTTGGGATTTACATTCTCCAGAAGCTTGCACCATTATCAGTGGGCTTAAATTTGATTCAGGGAAAGTTATGTATTCCGTTCTCAATCCTCAACCGTCGATCAAATTGGTTACAGAAAAGGTAGTAGGAAGCACAGCCTATATAAATAGACAAGGACGATCTGCAAAAACGGAGAGAATTCCTCGGACGACCGTGATGGCAGCAGACCAGATGGACTTGGGCAGAAACCACCAGGCAGCAATTTTAGACGTGGCAGTGCTTCTAAGACCCTATGAAATGATAGTCTCAGTAGATCGAAGAGGAACAGTAAAAGTTTATATGTAAATGAAAACTAACTTCGCATGAGTTGAACAAATAATAAAGATAAGAATCATCAGTCCAGTATTGAATGTGGAGGGGTTGCCCCGGCAACTGAAATATCTAGGGAATAAGCTACGCGCGCATTCGCGCACTACATAAACGTCTCCGAAAGCTACTATCGTCGATCAATAAGGTTCCAACACATATATTAGCAGAGTACTTTTTTGGAGGACGTGCAGGTCAACTCTATCTTTTCGTGCCACTTTATCAGTTAATCTATTCGTATCAAGTGGTTTTGGTTTACGTGTTTGGCGTTTTAGTGTTCGGTAACCGTGTAGTATGAGTGGATTTTCGTTAGCAGTTCCTGGCCAAAATGACGGGAATATCACACGACGACTTTCTACTCATATAAAGCCTAAACAATCATCTCAAGAGGGTAAATTAGATACTTTGGTCAAGGATGTTGGCATTCAATGGAAGGATTTGGTGTCTGACAATGCAAATACCCTCGAGGCTGCTCTTGCTCTGATGGATACGAGTTCCATTGGTAAAGCCCGATATTACTCAAACTTTGAAGCGTTGAAAAGCGAATTGAGCTCTACATTGAAATATCATGTGGATGGTGAGTTTTTTTTTTTTTTTTTTTGTTTTTTGTTTTTAGTTTATTCGTTTTTGTGAGTTGTCGTTACCATACTAACTTCGTTTTCATCAGCAAACTATCAGGGATTTAATAGTTCTATTGGTTCGTATAGAAATACTGTGAACAGTATATCTAATTCTCAAGAACGCATAAGAATGGTCAAGGAGAACCTTACCAAAGCCAGGCAGGATTTAGCAACCCGAAGGCCTACACTAAGGGATCTTCGAGCAAGCTCGTTGAAATACAAACAAATGCTTGAAATTTTGGATCACATCGAAGAACTGAAGGCTGTTCCGGATAAGCTTGAAGCTCAGATTTCCCAAAAACACTTTCTTTCGGCTCATGAAACATTGTCACAAGCTTTAAGGATGGCTGATAATGAAGATTTGGCGGCCATTTCGGCTCTCCACCCAATTAGATCATATTTAACGTCACAGGAATCGTCGCTGTTTAGCATATTGATAGAAGAGCTTCATAACCATGTGTATTTAAAGTCTCCATACTGCGACAGCAGATGGAATATTTATACACAGGAAAATGATGACTTTTCCAATAAAGAGCAAGCGTTGGAAGATAAGATTAGGTTTGAACTGTCAGAAAAAACAAGCACGTTTTCAGGTTCTGTTCTGTTGGATGAGTTTCTCAAAAATTTCGACGCAAATAAACCGTTGGTTGAAGATCCATCCAAAAATTCCGAAGCTGATTCGTTTTATTATATTCGGTTGATTATAGAAAGTTTGGCCAACTTGAATCGCCTTCCCAGTGCATTTGACTTGATACACCAGCGACTGCCTGCGGAACTCCACAAAATTGTGGATAAAACGATTGAAGAAGTCAGCCAGCGATATCCTCAAAATGTAAGAGAAATACGAGGATCAAAAGGTTCACAAGCAACTGTACTTGAACAGGGGTTTTCGACCACCGATGTTAGATTGGCAGTATTGAAAGATCTCACTTGGACTCTATATTCCAAACTCATTGCAGTTTTGCAGGGCCATCGAGTTATTTATGAGGTTGTTAGGGGTGTTTCCGGAAGAAGAGGGAGCGAACACGATAAAGACTTGTTACATTACGATTTCTATGGTGTTTTCAGAATTGTTCAATCGGAAATTCGTTCTTTATTGTATAGTTATATTGCTGATAAGAGCCACGGAACAGTACAGCAACAAGATACAGTTGACCTGCTGGCGGTTGGTGCAAGACGAAATCGTGATAGAAAACGGACCATCTTCAAATATTCTGGAGTGAATTATGACAACGATGAGTTTCAATCGGAGTTTAACACGTTACGAAATACGCTAAGTGACACAGTGCCAGGTCTCTTAACTAATGCATACACCAAAACTGAGGAACAGAAGCTCTCGCCTTTTGCTCCAACTGACCTATCATCATCGCATCAATTGCTTGTGACACCCAATGTTTTCAACATTCGAGTAATGATGGACCCAACTTTGATGTTTTTGCAAAAGGCTAAAGCTATTTTCCCACACGCTGATAAGGAAAAAGAAGAAACCGATAGGTTTTTAGAAGATTTCTTAATCAACGCATTCTTGCCTCAGTTGGAAGATACTCTCAGTATTTCATTCCATCGCGCAATGTCGAGTCCGGACGCACTCTTGGTTGACTTACAATGGAACAAAGTGTCCAAGAAACCGGTGTTGAAGTCTGCAAGCACATTTATAAGCTTGATTCGAAAGACATGCAAATTACTTAACACTGGTCACTTGTACCGTGAAAAATATGCCACTTTGATCATTTCTAGTATCCAGTGGTTAACTAGGTATATGCGAGACCATTTGGATAACTTGGTCGCAGGACAAGAAGAAGAAGAAACTGCCGGTAGCATCAAACCAAAGAAAAAATGCCATTCTATGGCATTAAACAAGTCGATTCGTACGGTTGCAACTAGCATGCTTAAGGGTAACCCAAACCCATTATCTCAGGATATCCAAGAAAAGCTGGGGCAAGAAATTTCAATTTATTTGAATCAGCGGTACAGTCAACGAAACGGTGGTCCAGGTATAACACGAGCTGACTTACTTGATTTGAACACATTCCAATCAGTGTGTATTCTTGCAACAAGTTTGAGATGGATAGTTCATCACTTGAAGAATATTCGTAAAGTTGAAGGGGAAGGAAAATCCGCTAGGACTAGTGATGATCAGCAAACTAGTTTGGACGCAAAACTGAAAAAACGCTGGACGTTGATGGAGATTAGTAAAAGCACTCAAGTTGAATACACAGAAAATGATACTGAGAATCTGATTCTGACTG
>JAJLUR010000001.1:179934-208847 GCA_030674225.1 Blastobotrys terrestris | reverse complement strand
AGAAGCAAAAAAGGTAGCTCTGCGAGGCAGTCAGTGCTTTTGCTTCTTTTCTAGAAAAGAAGGCCGCCCGCAGGGCATTACACGGTTCACGTAGCCTCCGGCGGCTTCTTTTTTCTCCGAAAAGAAGCAAAAAAGGTAGCTCTGCGAGGCAGTCAGTGCTTTTGCTTCTTTTCTAGAAAAGAAGGCCGCCCGCAGGGCAATACACGGTTCAGGTAGCCTCCGGCGGCTTCTTTTTTCTCCGAAAAGGAGCAAAAAAGCGAGGCGGCACATAGTCCTCGGTTGTACACCTCTCCGAGGCCACACACCGCTTTCAGGTTACACCTCAGCGATACCAGTGCTTTTGCCTCTTTTCTAGAAAAGAGGGCCGCCCGCAGGGCAACGCACTGCCTTTGCTTCTTTAACCATCGTGCTCTGTGGCAGTGGTGGCGGTGCGCCGCCAAGTCGGGAAGTTCCGAAGGGGGCTTGGCAGGGGGATCAGAGAAGACTAGTATATTTGCGGACTAGCTAACTAATATTCGCTGTAGTGGTTGTAGCCACGGTGCTCGAATTGAGGAGCTTGGTCTGGGGACCATTCGTCACGACCACCGTAGTGACGGTCGTAGTTCTCCTTGGCGTGTTCTCTGGCCTCGTGCTTGACCTTCTCCTTGTCAAGGAAGTCCAAGCCCTTGGATTCAAAGAGCTTGTCGGCCTCAGCACCGGCAATACCGGCAATAGCCTCCTTAGCGAAAGCGTGGGAGACAGTCTTGCCCTCCTTACGTTGTCTGTCTTCGTACATTTTGGTCTAGAACGGGTCAGCATTGAGGCAGCAGCAAAGACAACGGGGGGCAATTACTCACAGCAGCGAAGGAGATGGCACCGGTGACCATTTCGTGGGAGAACTTGGATTCGTGCTCCTGACCGCCGTAGACGTTGTCGTAATCTTCTTCCTTGTGGTGTCCAAACATTGTGTGTGAGTGTGAATGAAAAGAGAGCACCAGATGGCGGATCGAGGCGACTATTTATACTTTTTGTGGCGTCTGAGGCGTGTGTTTTAGAGTGTGCACTCTGCAGCCACCATTGCGCGTCTCCTCTTTTAGCTCCACGTCATAGGCTGTTTTGGGATGAACTAAGTTCAGCGCCAGGCTGTGGGCGCTGCTGCGAAGGTTTGTGCAATCACCTGGGGTTTTGAATTCAGTGCACACCGGACCCTTTCCTGATGCTGGAGAGCGCTGCTCACTCCGCTTGGCATAGAGGACTTGGCATTCGAGGGTTCTCTCGGTGAGGGCCACCGCCCCCGGGTGCCGCCATATGCAGCTGCACGACCACCACAACCACCTCCTCCTTCAACGTGGCTTTCTCATTCCGGAAGCGAAACACGACTCACATTCAGGGGGCACGGTGGGGCTGTGGAGACACAAGGCGCTGTAATCGACGCGTAGGTCCCCATTATTTTTGGAACCAGCATGTGGGCTGCTCATGCAGCCCATTGGCCTCTGTAGGGCGTTTCTCTGGTCGAACAATGACGTCTCATCAGCCATCAGAGCCTCTTGTGTCCGCCTCGAGTCCCGGAAACCGGAAGTTTCATTCCTCGGTCTCCCACCACGTCACTCGCGCGGAGATGGTATGAACCGTTGCTCTGGTAACCGCGTGACGTAAGCGGTTCAGACACCGCGTTCTAGAACGGCCGGTAGTAAACCCCCGAGCGGAAAAAGAAAGCAGGTGGTACCTGGGAGCCCCCCTCAAGAGCGCTACTTACAAAGGATTCGGGGAATGCTAAACATACAGCAGACGTGTGTCTGATTGTGATCCACCTGGGCTCGGGAAGCACCCACAACAAAGGATGTCGGTGGAGAACGGCAGAGGGTGTGTCTCCGGCGGCGGATTCTTTTTTCTCCGAAACGAAGCTCTGCGAGGCAATCATTAGTCTGTCCGCAGCAGGGCAATTGCCTCCGGCGGCTTCTTTTTTCTCCGAAAAGAAGCAAAAAAGGTAGCTCTGCGAGGCAATCACCAGTGCTTTTGCTTCTTTTCTAGAAAAGAAGGCCGCCCGCAGGGCTCAATGTGCGCAGTCACGTGGTGTTGTGAAAGTCAGCATAGTGCTTGTGGGCCCATCTCACACTCACTGAACGCAATCGGGTACAAAGCTTGTACTGCGTGCGTTGTATTGATTCCATTTCAGTCATCTATATAGATCATCGTGCGTTATCCATCCTCGTATTACTTGGACAACGGAAGCCGAGCTTCGGTACAAAGGCTTTATGTCTCAAATCTACGGTCACAAGAGGTTCCAGAAGATCAGACAAAACGATTCCTGGTGAAAGCAATGATTCGTCGGGGTTCAGATAAGCTTGGTTATGATCCAAAAAACGGACCGGCTATCGAGATGCAAGTATCTACAAATTATATATTAGCATGGAGTCACTTAATCCATCAATCCCTCGCTGAAGTCGAACCGCATGAACACCCCGTCTGATGGTCAAAACTTCAGCCAATTGATGTTTCAGATCCTTTATTCCTCCATAACTGGTGTGCTGTTCGTTTCAAGACTACATCAAGCGTCCGAACTCCAGCGTACTTCAGCCTAACAAATGAGCAACCACACAGCACAACTAATTGAACGTAATACTTTAGCTTTTAGCGTTTTCCAACCATTCAGGCTACCAAACGGGCACGCCCCAGGACCCAAAGCTATAACACTAACGAATTGATTGCAAAGACACACAAGTTTGCGCTCGTGGTGCAGCGTGTATCACTTCTCGTTAGCGAACAGGGTCATTAAACCTAAAACCCCAGCAAATATCTATACCGATTTTGCTAACACCAAGCCCACCAGGTGTACTGAAGCGGTCTAAAAGAAGCAAAAGTAGCTCTGCGAGGCACGAGGTTTTGCTTCGTCCACCCGTTGCGCAATGTGCCTCCGGCGGCTTCTTTTTTCTCCGAAAAGAAGCAAAAAAGGTAGCTCTGCGAGGCCCCTAGTGCTTTTGCTTCTTTTCCAGAAAAGGGGCCCGCCCGCAGGGCACACACGGCGCTCAAGGGCCCGCCTTGACTGATCTAGAAGACATTTTCAAGGCCCGGGCATCGAAGATAGACCCCCGCGAACCCGCAGTTTTACTGTAAGTGCGTCATCATGACCAGTATCCATTCAGTGACAGATCTGCCACCGCATTTTTGAACACAGAAGCCACAAAAAGACGAATTAAACAAACTCCAACAAACGCGTCATGTCTCCGTCATCAGTCCTGCAAGACGTCAACGTTAAACTTGGTAGAAGCCTCCACAGATGCATGAGGAATGCCCAAACATTAACCGCACTTTCACCTTACGAGCCACTCTCTTTTCAATAAAGCGAGCAAACGCACAGACCTCACAGTCCTGAACCCGGAGAGCTAGATACTGCCTCGCAGAGCTATCTTCTTTACTTCTTTTCGGAGAAAAAGGAGGCCGCTGGATACATCTTACATGCCCTAGAAAAAGAAGCAAAAGCACTGCTGGACACCCGAGTATGGCATACTGCCTCATATAGCCACCTTAAGCTGCTGGACACACCTTATGGGGTCCATATGCCCTGCGGGTGGGCCTTCTTTTCCAGAAAAGAAGCAAAAGCACTGCTGAACATTCAAGTACGGCATACTGCCTCACTGAGCCACCTTAAGCCGCTGGAGGCATCACACCTTATGGGGTTAACAAATGCCCTGTGGGCGGCCCCCTAAGTAAAAGCACTGCTGAACACCCGAGTATGGCATACTGCCTCACAGAGCTACCCTAAGCTGATGGTGGCATCACATCTTACGGAGTCCACATATGCCCTGCGGGCAGCCTTCTTTTCTAGAAAAGAAGCAAAAGCACAGCACCGCTGGACCCTGAGAGCACTAGAATGCCTCGCAGAGCTACCTTTTTTGCTTCTTTTCGGAGAAAAAAGAAGCCGCCGGAGGCGTCATACCCTACGGGGTACTCATATGCCCTGCGGGCGACCTTCTTTTCTAGAAAAGAAGCAAAAGCACAGCACCGCTGGACCCTGAGGGCACTAGAATGCCTCGCAGAGCTACCTTTTCTTTTCGGAGAAAAAAGAAGCCGCCGGAGGCGTCATACCCTACGGGGTACTCATATGCCCTGCGGGCGACCTTCTTTTCTAGAAAAGAAGCAAAAGCACAGCACCGCTGGACCCTGAGAGAACTAGAATGCCTCGCAGAGCTACCTTTTTTGCTTCTTTTCGGAGAAAAAAGAAGCCGCCGGAGGCGTCATACCCTACGGGGTACTCATATGCCCTGCGGGCGACCTTCTTTTCTGGAAAAGAAGCAAAAGCACAGCACCGCTGGACCCTGAGAGCACTAGAATGCCTCGCAGAGCTACCTTTTTTGCTTCTTTTCGGAGAAAAAAGAAGCCGCCGGAGGCACTACGGAGTCATCTCAAACAGACCTCCGCACTAGCGTTTAATAGCCTCACAGAGCACCCACGCACGCTTGAGACAGTCCCCACAGCCGTGGAGTCAAACTCCGTAGAGCAGTAGCTCGGTCCGACCCGCGCTAAGGGCGGGTTACTGATCCGCAAGGTACGGACTCAGGGATACACAGCCAGGCGCTTCTGGTACCGGAGGTACCAGGGTTGTGGCGTCCGGTGTGTGTGTGAGAAAGTATGTTCAACAGGAGTCCTTTTTATCTCCTTTAGACGCCGGTGAAGGGGAGAAGAAAAGGGGAGACTGTAACGCGTGGAGGATTTGTGGCGGTTGTGGGCTCATGCAAGGATGACAGCGGAGGCGTGTGTTGCATGAGTAAAAGGGGGTTTAAGGTTCCAAACAAAGGAGATATGCAGGTCGATCACCAGTGGCAGCAATTTCGCAGGTAAAACATTTTCTATAAATAAAGGGGTCTGTTTTGCGTGACACTTTTTTTTTTTTTTATCATCATAACAACTGCAAGCACAATGGCCCCAATCCCTAAAGCCGACATCAAGGACTTAGTTGAATGGCAGAAGCATCTGTCAGACGACGTTTCGTATGGAACCCTATCTCTCCCAGGCACACACAACTCTGCTGCTGCCTACCTCTCGTTCCCCAGTGTACAGTGTCAGGGAGCGTCTGTGACCGAACAATTGGAGCACGGCGTCCGCTTCCTGGACATCCGTTGCGCCATGCCCTTCTACACGGGCTGTGGGCTGGGCTCCAGCCCTACCGACCTTCAGGTCATCCACGGGGCCTTCCCGGTCAAGATCCCGTTCCCTGTCAAGCTCAGCGACGTGCTCCACGACGTGTACAAGTTCGTCGAGAAGCACAAGTCAGAGAGCGTGATTGTGTCACTCAAGCCAGAGGGCTCCCACAAGTGGCAGGGTGAGGAGTTTGCTGATCTGCTGTGGGACAAGTACCTCAAGAACGAGGAGAACCGGTGGTTCTTGGAAAACAAGATCCCCACCGTGGGTGAGGCTCGTGGTAAGGCCATTCTCTTCCGCAGATTCGGCGTCCAGGACGCCAATCGCAAGAAGAACTACGGCATCGACGCCGACGGCTGGAAGTACAATTGTCAGGAGGACGACCGGGGTCACATTGTCGTCCAGGACTTCTGCGAGGTCATGGAGCCCCAGGACGTGAACAAGAAGGTGACCTACATCAACGACCACATCAAGCGAGCGGCCGACTTCAATGCCACCAGCAACTCCAACCAGCCGCCCAAGCTCTACATCAACTTCTGCTCCGGCTCCAACTTCTGGAACCCGAAGTGCTGGCCCAAGAACGTCGCCAAGGGTGTCATCAATGGCTGCCAGCAGAACGTGGCGAAGGGCTGTGGTGTCATCATCATCGACTATGCCGATGCGGAACAATGGGGCATCGTCAGGTCTCTTGTCCAATTTAATCTCGAGCATCGTTAATTTATGTAGTTTTAATCACATTTCTCCCCTCCCCTCGGACAGCCTCGCAGAGCTACCTTTTTTGCTTCTTTTCGGAGAAAAAAGAAGCCGCCGGAGGCCGCACTGCCCACAAGCTTATTCGTGTCCCGGATGTTGGGCTAACTCCTGAAGCATCAAACATTGTGGAGCTATAGTTGCTGGGGTTGCGTCCTGATCAACTGTCAATTCAAAAGAAATGACCGCGAGCGTTTGAGATATGGCCAGGAATATGAAGTACTCATGGGGCAGTCCACATCGTGCAATTGTCCTAACTCGAGACGTCAGCTCTCAGGTTCTCCATGGGACTTCGTCTGACAGCAATGTAAGCCGTTCCTGCAAGATTACAGAGGAAGCCTAGAGTTTCTTGGGTTTGGCAGGATAATACCGTAAGTTTGTGAAGAACTCTTCCCTCAGAACCATTCTAAGATTTCATTCATGAGAAAGAAAAGTGCGGTTCCGCGGTAGAATAAGGCTTTCATCAAAGAGTTAAAGGAAAGATTTATATTACCCTAATGACTGCGAGTCGCCCTGATAGCGGGTAGTCAGTTGGTGCTAACAACTGATGCATGTGGTACTGCTTTAGGGGCTACCTTAGAGGAATGGTCTCCGGAAGTAAAATTATTAGGTGTCATGGCTTACGCGAGCAGAGCTCTCAAGGGAAGTGAACTTCATTACCCTGTTAAATATAAGGAGTTCTTTGCTATTGTGTACGCATTGAAGCTACGGAGGTGACATTTGATTCATCATTATTTCATTTTGAAACCGGATCATCACTCATTAATTTATTTGAAAACTCAAAGCTCTCTACGGCAAGGTCGACTTGCGAGGTGGTTAGATTCCATTGCAGAGCATGATTTTTTTGGTATCGTTTGTTTATGGGGCGGGCTGGAAGAGTTCCACGGCAGACGCGAGCCGAATACCGTTGAAGGCTCTCATAGATCCAGCAGAAGCCCTAATAAGAGGAAGGACCGCACAGAAGTTGGTTCCACAGAGGGTGGAGAGAAAGTTTTCTGGATATCGAAGGATGATGATTTTGTGAAGACCCCGGACGCAGATGGTGATGAAGAGTGCATAGACACTGATGTCCAAACATTGCCATCCCGATCTGAGGAGGACGTCCGTATTGAAGTGAATGAGTGACGCTTGTCGGCAGTGCAGTGTGTACTTCTGCCGGAGTGTGTGTGGAAAAGATCGTTGCAGGGTATAACCATGATCTTGCTTTCCGCAAAGTTTATGAACGCCTCAAAAGGAAATTCACCATCACATCAAGCACTTTGTGTTATGTGATAATGGCCTACTTCAGTTTCAAGCAATCATTGGTGCTGAGGAGTTTCGCATTTGTATTCATGAAGGCCCAGTTCGTCAGCAATTGCTCAAGCAAGGTTATGAACGTGCCACCAATAGTCACTCTAGTCATTCTTGGACATATTTGGCGCTTAGTGATACGTACTATTGGCCGCGCATGTCGAAGAGAGTGAAGAATTACTGTTATAGATGTCACACTGGCAGATGGAAGAAAAGGTGTTACCCAAAGATATTCTAGCGGATAGGTTGGATTCCAGTGAATCCCCGCACGACCTAGATCTCGGAGATTCGTGGACAAACCTCAATTGGAAGTGGGGACATGAGTTACAGATGGCATCCGTATCCTCAAGGATCAGTGGCGCTCTACTCAGACAAAGTGGCGCTAGAAGGATACTGATTGGATGGTAGGAACTTGCATAAGAAGTGTCACCAAGGTATTTAACAGAATGCATGGAACGTTGAAGAATAGTCATTCATGGAAGGTGATATCGAGATGATATCATAAACTCGCTCAGTCGTGCCGAGTGGAACGAAAACATGGAAACTCTTCTGGATTATAACAAGCTAAGCAATCCATTAGGGGTGGCAGGTAGCGCTTATCCAGTGTTTTCATTGTTTCAACTGTTAATAAGTTGTTATTCTATAATTGATATGCATATTTCTCTTTAATATATGCCATATGCATAATCGATATTCAACTTGTCATAATCAGTTCGGACTATGCATACCGAGGTTCGGTAAAGAGTTGCAGGTGAGTTGTTATGGACAAAACAAAATAAGCGATCAGTGTATTAATCACCAGCCTTTGGTATATACAACGGGGATAGGGCACGATTAGATCACATCGTGGGAAGAAATGGTGTCTGAAAGTAGGACGCATTCCGGTTCAAATTTGGATTGCGAACGCGCTTTCCTGAACCTGTTTAAGAAACGATTCCAGCAAATGCCTCCTACCCTGTGTCAGCGAAACTCATCAATGAACACAAGAAGGCATCAGCAGAAGTTTTCAAGCAAATCAGACTATACAAAGATAGGCTTGATGAACTGGCCATCGCCTGGTTACAAAGTCGGATTGCTCACAGAGAGATGTACCTAGCTGTAAGGAGTGCTGCTCCTAAGACGGAAACCGAGTATATGGAAGCTGTTGACTTTGCTTTTCAGGTTCAGCAAGGGCTGAGAGATACACGGTCCAACCTAGGTAAACGGTTGGATAGAGAACCTAGTGATGATGGCAAGGCAGACAATAAGTCGGATTCGTCAACAACGTCGAGTTACCCGACAAAATCTGCGAAGAGAATTCAACGTGACGAATACTTCAAGGCCAAGGCTCGCAATGCTTGTTATGGATGTGGTTCGACAAAGCATTACATTGCGGAATGCCCCCTAAAAGTCGTAAAACTGATACCATCAGCGTATGGAGCCGACTCTGATGGGAATACAGGCTCGAATGTGAAAGTAAATCAATCGTCTGTTGATCAGAAAATTCTAAAGCAAGAAGTTATTGAGATATCAGATTCGGAAGAGGAATTGGACAGTGAAGACTTCGGGCAGTCGAGGATGGATCCTGGCGTGAAACAGGCCGACTTGCCAAAAGGAGGTAAACTTTTTGTGTACAACATGACATGGGGAAAACATCATGTCCGATGTCTGATTGAAATGGGTCTAACCCATAGTCTGATTGATTCCGACCTTTTTGAGAGGCATGGATTGAGACGGATTATCAGAAAGTTGCCAAAAGGACAAGAGTGTTCCATTAGTAGTGTTGCCATGGGTACAGCACCGACTCAAGTTGAAGGTTACTACGATATTGAATTGAAGCTAGATGGAACCTTCAGAGATAACGTCACAGGATATGTGGTTCCATTGAAAGAAGAATATATTGTAACGTAGGAGCAGCCTTTGTCCAGAAACATGCCGCTCATATTGACCAAGTTAACAATACATTTTATGGTTACTACACACAAGGTCAATCAACAGCTTTACGGATTCCACTGTTGGTTCAGAAATCTTTTTGAGTGAGTCGGAACATCGTCAAGTTGGATTCATCTTAGTCAATAAATAATCTTGAAGGCAAGAAAGGTAATGCGGATTCTCACACCATCAGGGAACTGAGAGGATTGCTCGCAAAGCGCAGTTCCTGATAGGGAATTGAGTGAGATTCCGGATAGGATTCAACAACCCGTTTTGGAGAAGGGTTTGGAGTTTAAGTATCGCCAAACTTCACCAGCCAGACGACCTTATGGGATATCTTACGTCGAAGCATATTGCGGATTTGGTTCGGAGGGGATTCATCAAACATTCTACCTCCCCGTATGGTGCACCCGTTTTATTTGTGAGAAAGAAACACGGACAGATGCGGATGTGTGCGGATCATCGAGCACTCAATGACCTGACTCTCAAGAATAAGTATCCTCTGCCAAGCATTGAAGAATTGTTGGATCAGCTCAGTGGTGCTAAGTATCATTCTAAGTCGGATTTGAATATAGGTTATCATCAGATCTTCATTCCAAAAGAAGGTCGTCACAAAACAGCATTCATCACAAAGTATCGTCATTATGAATGGGCTGTTATGCCATTTGGATTAACGAATACTCCAGCTACGTTCTAAAGCGTTATGAATAATGTTTTTAAAGAGTTCACAAACAAATTTGTTATTGTGTACATGGACGACATCTTGATCTACTCCAAAAGTAAACAAGTACAGTAAGTGACTTAGTAGGACAATGTGATCTGGAAAGAATACGTATGACTCTTGCTTCCTGATTTAAGAAGTCTCAAGTTGTGAAATGTACGGGTGTCTGCCTAAGAAGAAAATTAGACTATTGGTACTCTGCAGACGTCTACGCCTAGTGGAAAGTGTTCTGTTATGCGTACGACGACTTGGACATCTGAGCAGCTCAACAGCAGCAGGAAAGAGTTGAAGAAGCTCTTGTTATCAGTGCTTTTGCTTCTTTTCTTGAAAAGAAGGCCGCCCGCAGGGCATACTTTTCACTGGGAAATTGTTCCATTGCACACGATGCTCACATCGTCACACTCCATTGTATAACAACTGTACTATTACACGCCTTCCATGATCCGGCCTAAAAGTACTATACCGGATTACTCACTCGGTTCTGGGTAAACAGTATTAGATCTTTTAAAGGTTACCGTAGTAAAGAAAATGTTCTCAAGATCTGGGGGTTTTGCTGAACTAAGGTCCTTCATAGCCTCAGCCAGCATAAACTATATCTTCTCAACAGGGCATACAACCTCACTGCTCGCAATCCTGAGCGCTCCGTGAGCCACAGGAATCCTGAGACTCGCCGGAAATTTGTCTAACTTAAATGCTGCCAGTTCTTAGTCTGAACCCATCATGGTGACGCTACAGTCAACCTTGTACGATTGACCACCTCGACCACGCCACAGTCGACTGATACATAGTCCAATCTGGTGACTTGGTGATCAATAAAAGGAGAATCGATTCTCTTTAATGACATGTCGAAACGATCCGCTAATCGTTCTAAAATGCATATTCGCTCGTAGCCCAATAAATCCGATTGCCGATATTAAGCCGGTCCGTCCTTTTCAGAATGAATTCACGACATCCTCTGTTCCGTCAGAAGCCAGAATCCCGAAGGAAACAGTTATGAGGATTGTGTTGCCACTCTCAAGATGCGCTCTCTCCCGTATCAAATAGACCTCACACTACCGCTATCCTTATCCAATTCAATTCGATTCGAATCGGAGTTCTCTACACGACTTTGACGAGCTCATCTAGGCCTTTTTAGACGGGTTTGAGCGGGAAAATCTGGCTCATTGGAGATATTTCGAGTATATATTCGACAACCGCATCGCATTGCTTTTGACATCTTGTGTGTGTAAGGGCGTAATAGTAGTAGGTGTTTACTCTTCAACAAATAAAATATATAATAAAATCTGAGTGTAAGAATGATCAAGGAGTTAAGACCCGAGCCACCATCTGAGAACCAATTGGCTACATCACATCCGATCCGTCTCGCAGAGCTACACTTTCGGTTCAATCTTCTTTAGGGAGAAAAAAAAAACCACCGCTATACGCAATTTCTATGTACACAAATTTCCGGTGTAATTATAACCAAAAATGACGCTTTCCCTCCCGCTTGTTGCACTTTCCTCAACTATACTATAGCTACAGTATACCTTATCCTGAGCCGCACGGTCTGTGGGTTCGACTCCTGCGGACGTTGCAAAAGCCCCGACCTTTTGTCCCAATTCAACAGGTACATCCTTTGGAGGCTGGGGAAGGTGCGAGATAAGGAAAAACGACCAAAGTGAGTTCACCAGATAACCGTGTTCCGATTGCACGGATCGAAGAAGAGCAGCAGAATCGATTGCGGATCACGCTCATCTACAATAACAGCAGCAGCAGACGACCCAGCAACCACGCCACCATGGACATCCCCAACATCGTGGAGGACAACACAAAGGTGGCCAGCTACCATCCCCAGCAGTGGATGAGTCGGCTCGACGAGGTCCAGGTGCCTCGAAGCGCATTCAACTCCATGATCATGAACTACCTGGTTCTCCACGGGTACCAGTCGACCGCACAGCGGTTCTCCCAGGAGGCAGGCATGCATACCTCGGTTGACTTCAACACATTAGGCCAGCGGCGGCGGATAGTGCGTCTCATCCAGAACGGAGACATCAAGTCTGCAATCGAAGGCGTCAACGAGGTCAATCCGGAGCTGCTGGATCGAAAACCAGAACTGCATTTTGCCTTACTACGACTCCAGCTCATCGAGCTCATCCAGCAGGGCTACGAGGATGGAGACATCCAGCCAGCCTTAGATTTTGCATCCAGCCATCTGGCGCAGCGTGCTGCGGACCCAGCAAACCCGCAGTTCCTCGCAGACCTCGAGAAGGCTATGGCCTTGCTCTGTTTCCCGCCAAATTCGCTTGTGCCCCCGCTGCGGGAGCTCGTGGACGTCAAGCTGCGTCGCACGATAGCTGAGCAGGTCAACACAGAGCTCATGCGGTCCCAGGAAGTGTGTGTGGAACGAAAGATTGAGAACCTCACACATCTGTGGGCCTGGGGCGAGGAGGTGCTCGAGGACAACGGCGTGGTGTTCCCGAAGCTGGAAAAGTCCGATTTACTATAATATATACTAGTGTACCATGTCTTTTTCTCCGAAAAGAAGTAATAAAAAAAAAAGGTAGCTCTGCGAGGCTCACGTAGCCTCCGGCGGCTTCTTTTTTCTCCGAAAAGAAGCAAAAAAGGTAGCTCTGCGAGGCAGTCACCAGTGCTTTTGCTTCTTTTCTAGAAAAGAGGGCCGCCCGCAGGGCATAATATAGTAGCTCCCAAGTGCAGAAAGGTTTGAAAGGGTGTATGTATATTAACCTTACAGCTTGTCTTGTGCAGTGGTCTCCTTCTTGTTGTTGTACGCGGCATCGATGGCCTCGTGGAGCTTGTGCAGCCGGTTGATGGCCTCTCTTCTATACTGTCGCAGCTCGCTGTCGTCGGTCACGTCCACATCGTCCAGCATGATGATCTTTTGCAGCACCATCTCCGACAATCGACGATGCTCGTCATGGTCAGCCTCTGACTCGGGTGGAGCAGGTTCACTGGCTACATACCTCTCCAGAGGTTCGTCGATCTGGGTCTTGACTGCGCCCATAACCTCATCCACCCGCTCCTTACCAGTCTTGGGCTTGGCTGGCTGGACGGTCTGGCGCTTGGACACCCGCCGTGGCTTACCGGAAATGACCAGGATCCTGCCGTCTGTCCTGACCCCGTAGTCGTGCAGGTAGTAGTCATCGTTGGAGAGACGCTTCCCGCTGTAGACGAGGGTGATTGTGTTGATATCATGTTTGGTTGCCTCAGAGATCTTCTTGCGCAGGAACCCCACCGTCACCCCCTTCTCCGGGTCCTGGTAGTCCTCTGGGTCGAAATCAAACTTATATGTGTTCTTTCCGAGCTGGGCCACCACAGAAGTCGGCGGATCTGCCGCTGCCAATCCCAAGGACGTCGCTAGCTTCTTGAACATGGTTTTCCGGTCGTTGAGAGAGCCCTCCCAACGCACAACAGCAAAACGTCCTCACCAGGCTTGGCGGATGTGTGTGTGTGTGTGTGTGTGGCTCAGGTAGCCTCCGGTGAATTCGTTTTTCTCCGAAAAGAAGCAAAAAAGGCAGCTCTAAGAGGCCCCAGTGCTTTTGCTTCTTTTCTGGAAAAGAGGGCCGCCCGCAGGGCAATACATGGCCCGTGTAGCCTCCGGCGGCTTCTTTTTTCTCCGAAAAGAAGCAAAAAAGGTAGCTCTGCGAGGCAGTTCCAGTGCTTTTGCTTCTTTTCTGGAAAGGAAGGCCGCCGGCAGGGCATCTGCCTGCGGCGGCTAGGTAGCTCTGCGAGACAATTCCAGTGCTTTTGCTTCTTTTCTGGAAAAGAGGGCCGCCTGCAGGACATGTGCCTCCGGCGGCTAGGTAGCTCTGCGAGACAATTCCAGTGCTTTTGCTTCTTTTCTAGAAAAGAAGGCCGCCCGCAGGGCATGTGCCTCCGGCGGCTAGGTAGCTCTATGAGGCAATTCCAGTGCTTTTGCTTCTTTTCTGGAAAAGAAGGCTGCCCGCAGGGCAATGGCCCTTCGGCGTCTAAGTCAGCTCTGCGATTGAGGAGGCAGCATGAACAAGTGAACGCCACTATGTGGCGCAGAGAAGATCTATGTAGTTGTTAGTATAGCAGTCGTAGCTGTGGTTACTTACAAACGTCGAATACTTGACAGGAGGGGCTTCTCTAAACCTCACGGATGCCCACATCGTGCACTGGAAGTCCGCAGACAGTGTAGCTTGGGGTTGTGCGTGTGTAAGAGATATCCTCGAGACTCGTGAGAGACCCTCTGTTCTCTGAAGAGAGAGAGAGAGAGAGAAGAAAAGAAAAGGAAGGGAAATATTTGGGGGGGGGAGTGGTCCCTTTTATATTCCAATGACCGCTGCTAAGCGCTGCTGCATGCGAAATAATATTTCCTATTTGGGAAATACCCGAGACGATGCAGACGCTCTATTCTCCGAAACGGCGAAACCGATGGCTCTGAGAGCCCACTAGCTGGCTGCTTTTTTCTCCGAAAAGAAGCAACGAGGTGTCTGTGCTAGACAGTTCACACTCCCCGGACTGTACATTGCTGTGTAGCCGGTGGTAGCTTTGCCAGACAGTGGTTAGCGCCGAGCTTTTTAACCTTCGGTGGATACCAGTGCTTTTGCTTCTTTTCTAGAAAAGAAGGCCGCCCGCAGGGCATGTGTGTCTCCGGCAAAAAAGAAGCACAAAAGGTAGCTCTGCGAGGCAATGGTTAGCCGGAGAGCTTAACCCTCGGCGGATACCAGTGCTGTTGCTTCTTTTCTAGAAAAGAAGGCTGTTGCGGAGAAAAGGATTACGAACAGTAGTTAAGATTTTCTTACGGAATCCCACGGCTCAGGGCTTTCTGTGGGAGAGCGGTCTGCCACGCCGCCAAAGATCTTCTCGCGGGCCCGCAGATACTTGAGCTCCCGGGTCTTGAAGTCCTCCTTGACCGGCTGCTTCTCATCCTTCTTATCTGCTGTGGAGGATGAGGGGGAATCGGCCCGCTTGAGAATCTTCACTTGAGGCTTGAACTTGGTAGCGTCCTGGTCACTTCCCCAGGCGCCTCCAAAAGAACTGCTTTCAGTCTGCAGGGGTCAGTCAGCAAACAGCTCCACACGTCTCCCAGGCCCACTTACGTCGTCTTTTGCGTCCCAGCTGTCCCAACCACCGTTCATTAGTCTCTTCAAAGCTTTTTGTTGGTGTTAAGCGGAATGGATTGGGAACATCGAGTGAAGGAGCTGGGATGGAGAGATTGGGCCCAATCTTGGCCCTCCGCGGAGATTACCCTATTTCCAATGCCATCAATTGACGGGGTCCAGAGATATTACGGGTGATTATCGTCCGCTCGTCTTATCTCAGCTTCCCACAGCAAAGGACCCAGCTGTGCTGCACTAGATAGACCCTCAGCGCGCTTTTCACCCCTCCCGCGCCACCTGAATTTGTTGCTGAATCTGTGAACGGTCCCTTCTCTGTGTGAGCATGTCCTGGCTTCCGGGTCCGTTTGGTGAGGATGTTGAGCCTATCGTAGTGAAGCTGTTTGTAAGTAGTCGCTGCATTGATGTCTGTGCGGACGAGTGCTAACTGGGGGTGCGACAAGCTCGTGCTGGCCTTTTTCTGTTTTGTGCCGATAATCATCTTTTTTGGCTTTGACATTGTGGTGTATGTGATACGTCTTGTGCTGAGGCTCTTTGGCAAGAAGAAGCAGAGCTGATGGCGGCGTTGAGCTCTCAAGACTGCCCAATTCTTGTTATACAGGGTGTCAAATCCGTGTTCTGCTCTGTTTTTAGAACATCAACTGTGACCAGCATCACCACTGTTCTGCTTCTCGAGAGATCTGTATATCGAACGTACGTAATTTCTGTAGTTAAGTCTGTCTGTTATTCTTCAACTTGACGCGGCAAAAAAAAAAACGATTCTCCGGGTTGCTAAATGTGCCTACGTATAGTTATACGTGGTATCGGTTGGTTATATCAAGATAAAGAAAGAGCCTGGGGAGACCTTCTTTCTTGCAAAAGAAGCAATTGCAGTAGTCTTGCACGGGTTTGATCATGTATGTGCCCTGCGGGCGGCCTTCTTTTCTAGAAAAGAAGCAAAAGCACTGGATGCAACGACCCGGGGCTAAGCATTGACTAAGCATTGCCTCGCTGAGCTACCCTTTCTGCTTCTTTTCGGCGAAAAAGCAGCCTCCGGAGGCTACATGGGCCTCGCAGAGCTATGCTACCCTCTAAAGTAGCAAAGCTCCGTAGGTATTGATTGAGAGTGCACCGAGACTGCCTGTACAGACAGATCGTAGTAAACACAACTAAGAGTACACAGTTCCATAGATCTATACATTACATATCTCTGCAGACACACTGAAAACGCCACGGTGACCAGCTATTTTCAGCACTCACACAGCGTACTCAGCTCTCCATCGCCTCCCAACTCGGATTTTTAGTGGTGCAGCGTCCATTGTCCCAAAACAGATTTTTCACTCACAACACTTTTAACGAGAAAAAAATGGTCAAGCACGAAAGTGAAGAAGTCTCCGCTGTCTCAGCTATTGCCGCTCTCCTCAAGAACGAGTCTACTCCAGTGATCTTGAACATCTCCTTGTTCATCGCTGGCGTTGCTTTCATCAAGTCCAGTTTGATGGATAACATGGCACCTCAGTAAGTCTCCCCACTCACCATGCATCGAAGTAGCCAGAACTAACAGGAAAAACCAGATTGTAACCGAAGCAAAGGTAAAAAAAACTCTGTAATATAGATTAAAAATATTTGTCTCGTCTTTGTTTGTTTGTTTTTTTTTTCGTTTTTTTTTATATTTACTATTTGGTCAAATCTCTGAACGCCGCTTGAACGCACGTCTTAAGTTCCTTATATGTCACTATTAAACAATTCTGTTCGTCTCTGGAAACAAGCATCACCGTCTCGTCGATGCCAGCATCCAGCTTGTTGAGACAGGCCAGCACATGGCCCATGTCGATAACGGGTTTGCCAGCATCATCGACCTGGTGGAACACGTAGTCTCTGAAAAGCTTGATCAAATAACGATCCCCAGACTCGGACCATGCGGGGTCATGGTCAAATTCCGGCCGTTCGTTGATAAAGCCAAATTTGCATAATAATCTGAATAAACGTCCATTTTCAAGCTCCTTGGCTAGTTCGCCCTCGAGATAGTCATTGTTCTGTAATGCACCGTTCATTGAATCGACAAACTTGTCCGCAATCATCGCCACCGCCTGATCGACCGTCTTGGTGTCGTCCAGTAATAAATATGACACAAAGTCATGAAGCTGCTTGGAGTAGTTTTGGCCCACCAATTCTAACCCGCTGGCCACGTCTCCAGGGACAACCGTGTTCGTCGCGAGCGAAAGAATGATTCTACCCAAGTTCTGCATGTCCGCTTTCTGAAGCTCTTGCAACGGTGGCTGGTCTGGTGCTTCAAAATTGATCAAATCAAAAATCCCCACACAATTGATCCGGACCCGGCCCTGTTGTGTGATTATAATTCTGGTGAGATCTATTGTTTGTGCGGCCAAACTGGCTTGATGAATGCTTCTGAGTCCCGAGAGTAGTTGTGTCAAGTAGTTCCACAAGATTGGCTCTCGCAAGAACCCTCGCACATATTCATGGTGGTTGAATTGAGCATGCGACCCAAAATGGTGGTCATACATTGTCGTCGAAAGCGGGTAAAAGTCATAAACAAATATTAAAGAATTATCGCCAAAAGCTCGACAGGTTAACGCCTCTTTTAATGCCACCACGCTGGGGCTCTGGACTTTTTCCCACCGTTTGATCACACCCATTGCTCGTTCATTGGTCAGTCGATAGCCCTCCAGACGACGCAGGCAATATGTTCGGCCGTCATTGTTGCTGGTCCCGCGATAGGCCCAGGTAGGGAAACCAAACATCCGCGTGCTCTTCTCCGAATTCGTATCCAGAGGGAACAACGAGTGGTACACATGCACAAACTCCGGGAGCAGCATTTGCGGGAACTTCTGCAACATGGCTTCATTTTGTCGCTGCAGGTCCTCTCTCAAGTTGTCTGAAATAAAATAGTCCTCGGCGGTGCGCTCATGGGGCTGTAAACGGTCCTTATTGACCTCTGGTCGCGGTGCATATAAATGGTATTGTAGCGGATATGTTGTAGGCTGTTGAAACATCATGTCCTGGCCTGCAGCCTGTAACGGGATTGGCGGCCGCGGGGGCTGAGGCGGCTCTACGGCCAACGAATTGAAGTCAGTCAACAGTGAATCCTGCTGTAGTATTCCGGGGCTAAATCCTGGTTGTGTTGTTGTTCCAGTCCCACTCGAGCCCGCAGTAGTCACATTGGACTGTGCGGACAATGGTCGCGGACTGAATACCTTTTCCGGATTGAACGAAGGCTGTGGCTTTGCACCGTTGGTAGGGAAAGTATTGCCAGTCTTAGGAACGAAAGGTTGAGCTGACTCGGCGATCTGCGGGGACAGCGGTGGTTTGAACGCAGAGGCAGAGCCAGACGAAGTGGGCATAAAAGCCGGAGAATCCGCATTCAGCTTCTTCTTCATTGTGCTGTAATAACGAGTTAGCATATCCTCCACACAGTAACAGCCACTTTTTCTCACTACTCACCTGGTACTTTTGGTTGGAGACGCATTAGGCTAGACACAATCACCGTCAGTATGTCAACTACAATCCAATCAACGCTGTACAAATCAAAAAACTCACAGTGTCGTGTTTAAACGCACATCCCTTATCAGCATACTTGCAGTATCCGTGGATAAGGATGTTCCGGCACAGAGTCTGGTTGCTCGATGAGATGTTTGCTGGCGAAAAGTCAGATTTCCCTACATCCGTCAGTGACTGGTTCTCTCAATGACTTTGCTGTGAGTCGGCCTACCTGCGGAATTAGGCTTGTCGCTCATGATGGACAAGACGCGTCGTTCGTTCTCCCCTTATCTCTCAGGCTTTAACTGACCAGACTTATTTGAGTCCACGGGTCGATGATGGTTGTGTAGGTCTCCCACGCGCGAGCGTGCGCGTGGTTGGGAGATAACTAACGCCCGGACCCTGATGCCAGGCGGAAGTGACCCCTGGTGTACTAGTAGTCTCAAATGGCTTGAGTAGCGTTTTGCCGTTGTTCCACGGACTCGTTACAGAAGCAGTAGTTGGTGTGATGCAGTGGTAGCTCTTGTAGCTGAATAGTGTGTGCTTGTATGTTTGGAAGTCGATTCGAGGATCGGATTGAAAGAGAATATGTGCACAGCTGTATTCAACGCACTCCATTAAATACATGTCTAAGGCGATTCTGATACGGTTGAGGGTCTAGGAATGCCCTGCGGGCGGTCTTCTGTTTCTAGAAAAGAAGCGAAAGCACTGCTATGGCGCATCGAGATGCCCGATATACCTTCGCTGGTAATAACACCCAGCAATTTGAATAGCAACATTCCGTCCAAATTACAGCACCCTTTTCCAGTGCTTTTGCTTCTTTTCTGGAAAAGAAGGCCGCCCGCAGGGCATTAAATTCTTCCCCTAGTTCTAGTTTTAAGATTGCATCCCTTTCTCCAACTCAGAATAAGCTTCACCTCAGCTATGGATCACGTAGTAGTGTTCTATGGCAGGCTTACCCATTTCCTCGTCTATTAGCTATTTCAATATTTTATTTTATTTATTTACTTTTTATTAGTATTATTATTATTATTATTATTATTCCATTTCCGTTATTCCATACCATATATACCGCCTACACACTATTACCCGTCCGTTGGACCGGGAATTACAACCCTCACGGAGTGTCGCAAAGGTACATATACACCTGGGAGGACCGGAAACGAATCATCCAACCTTAAACAGTCCAACATGAGCTCCCCAGTTGTCATTGTCACCGGAGCTTCCCGAGGTAGGCTGTATTATACATCGAAGTATTCGAAACGGAGCTAACTGGCGTCGCTAGGAATCGGAGAAGCCATTGTAAAGAAGCTTTTGCACGCTTCCACTACCGTTATCGGAGTCTCGAGATCCGAGGGTCCCTTGAAGGCTCTATCCGCCGAAAACTCCAATTTCCACTACGTTGCTGGAGACTTGACGGATGAGAAAGTCCAAAAGAGCGCGATTGACTTGGCCATCAACAAGTTCAACAGGTTGGATGGTCTGGTATTGAACGCCGGGGTTCTGGAGCCTGTGACCAAGCTGGTTGATGCTAAGGCAGAGGACTGGAAAAAGCTGTACGACGTGAACCTGTTCTCGATTGTTTCTATGGTAGGTTGTGCTGCTAGAGCAATGATGCGTTCCATGCTAATTTGAAAAATCAGCTCGCTACTTCGATCCCGCATTTGCGAAACCACGGTAAGGTCGTTTTCCTTTCCTCTGGTGCCGCTAAGACTAAATACGTAAGTTACACTGAAGAGTCCCGGTGGTCGTGACAGCCACGCTAACCGTGAATTCGAAGATCGCATGGGGTGCATATGGTAGCTCGAAGGCGTCCCTGGACCATCTAGCAGGTACTCTTGCAGCTGAGGAGCCTATTTTCTCCATTTCAGTTGCCCCAGGAGTCGTTGACACTCAAATGCAGGTCAACATTCGTGAGCAACGTAAGTAACCCCCTCTCTCTCTTTCTCACGGATAAAATTGCGTGCTAATTGTATATCTAGACGGTGAACACATGTCTCCCGACAACCATAAGAAGTTCACGCAGTTGAAGGAGTCTGGCTCGTTGTTGAGTCCTGACGTTCCTGCAAACGTGATTGCCAACTTGGTTCTCCACGGCAAGGGCGAGAAGCTCAACGGCCAATCCTTCAGATACAACGCAGACGAATTGGCCTCGTTTTCCAAGGAACTATAGGTTATATAGCTATTCAATGATACAGTCTTATCAATAAGCCAAAAAACTAAAAGGCAGTCCTGCGAGACCAGTGCTTTTGCTTCTTTTCTGGAAAAGAAGGCCGCCCGCAGGGCAGTACACGACACACGTAGCCTCCGGCGGCTTCTTTTTTCTCCGAAAAGAAGCAAAAAAGGTAGCTCTGCGAGGCCAATTGTGCTTTAGTTTCTCTCGATTCAGTGCTGAGCTTTGCTACTTTTAGTCGTGATCGGTGGTCCGATCGATTCCAGAACTTCGAAAAATGTTTCGACTGGCAGGACAATACGCAAAGGCCCGCCCATTCGCCTCCAGAGGGTATGCCAGGGCGTTCAAGGTGGATAAGGAGCACACGCAGAATGAGCAGTTCAAGAAGCGGTCGTTCAAGTGGCTGCTGATTCTGAGTGCGTTGGCGATTGGAAGCTCGTTCCTCGCCTCCAGCCAGGGTGCCCCGAAAAGACGTAAGTTGGGAGAGAACTGGGCTTGAGAGCTGAAGCTAATGCGGAAGCAGTCCCCCGCGAGAGCCTGGAGACTATTGTGGAGGGAAATGAAGAGAAGAACAAGAAGCGAGGGAATTGACGCTGTAGTTTGTTTGTTGTTTTTTTCAATAATACATGTCTAATTAGCAAAGTACCTTTCGTAATATTATAAATACAAGTTAGTTCTGTGGACTCCCCATTGGCTTGGCTGGCATCTGTCCTCTGCCTTTCATCATCTGTTGCGGATACGCCTGTCCCGGTAGTGTCTTTCCCGCTACACCGCGTCCCTTGGGTGGAACCCGCATTTGCGGGTTTGCCATGTTAGGACTGCCTGCTTGTGCGAACTGAAGGTTATTAGCATAATTGTTTTGTTGTTGTTGTTGTTGCTGTTGCATCTGCAGCTGCTGCAATTGCTGCTGTCGCTGTTGCATCTGGATCAGCTGTTCACGAGTATACTGGTTCTGGAAGTTTGCATGTTGCTGGGGAGGGGACTGCTGTTGGTTGAATTGGTTGAATTGAGCTTGCATGTGAGGCGAATACGGCTGTTGCTGCTGTTGATGTTGTTGTTGTGGAGGCGGTCGCTGTTGTGGCTGTTGTTGCTGAGGGATTGTTGGAGTCTGGGGACTCTGGAATTGGTTGTGCTGTGGCGGTTGCTGATGGTGCATTGGCATTTGAACCGGCGTTTGTTTCGGTTGCTGTGGTTGTTGTTGTTGCCGCTGCTGCTGTTGTTGTTGAGGGAGTCTTTGAGGCAGCTGGTTAGCAGCAGCCTGTGGGAAAGTCTGCTGCGGTTGTTGTCCCTGGACTTGCTGGGGAACAGGCTGCTGCTGCTGCTGGCCCTGCTGAGGTTGCTGTTGTTGGCGTTGTTGTTGGATGGCCCGTAGTCTTTCTTTCTTTCTCCTCAACTGCTCAATGAAGCTCAGCCTCATGAACTGGCCACTGTTATTGGACGAGTTGTTGGCAGCAGAGGCCCCTCCGCTCCGCAGATCGTCCATAATCAGCATCATTTCCTCATATTCGGTGCCATGATGCGCCATGTCTTCATGCAGTGGTCGACTCTTCTTAGGAACGCCCCTTCTATAGGAGAACAACCGCTCGCTGGCCTGCTTCCGGTCCAGTGAGCAGCTCTGCACCTTCTGTCGCATGCTCTGGGGGAGCTCAGGCTTGTGCGGTACGGAGAGGTCGACGTTCCTCACCGTCAAAGCGAGAATCTCAGCTTCCATGCTTAAAGCCAGTTGGTCGCTAAACCGGCCATGACTGGTATCAGTCGTATACAACAAGTCGTGCCACAGACTGAGAGGAGTGGGCCGCAGAATCGTTCGATAAGAGACTGCATTCTTGTTTGGGTCCGTCGAAGCGGACTGTGAACTCTCCTGCGTAGACTCGTTGTTGGTAGCAGTGGGAGTGGTTTGACCAGCGTCCTGTCCCGCAGCCACGGGAGCAGGAGTGTTGGGCTTCGCCCCAGAGTTCCTGTGGTCAATGATCTTTAGAATAATGCACCCTTCGTAGAATCGAATGCCTGAATCTCGGAAAACCTCAGTCGCAGCTGGAGGGATCGCCTCTTGCTGGACGTATTGCATGAACATCTTGATCAGCGGGCTGTTCTTGGGCAACACGCCTTCCTGGTTTCCAAATCGATAATGGGTATGGTGGATGTGAAGCTCAATACTCGGTGGTTCATTCATGTACTTTTTCAGAAGTGTCTCCGAAGTCTCGGCGAACCTGTACACCTTCGGGACCTTGTTTGGCGGTTGCTGCCCGACCTGGGGCTGCTTGGCCTTGGGCGAATCCTCCTCCTCATCCTTCAGCACTCGTTTTCTGTCTGCAAATCGGCTAGTCATTGGCGTGGTTCTCGATGGTGGTGAGTTGAGTGGTGGTGGTGGTGGTATCCCAACGCGGGTGGAGTCCCAAACACCGAAATCGAAAGCAAAGGGCCCTGAGTGAGCTCCATACCCCAATTCCTGGTATGAGGGGGGGTTTGTTGTAATGGCTCAGAAAGCAGCTCAATATTCCTGGACGTAGCTCGTGTAATTAATCCGTTGTGGGTATGTAATGTGTTCTGAGAATTCCAGTATGCTGATTCGGACAGAGTCAGCTTTCTACACTACTATCACGTCACCGTCAGGTACTACTTCTACACTTCTCTGCGTCCTTTGCAGCCAATTGAGCCAATTGCCTCCGGCGGCTTCTTTTTTCTCCGAAAAGAGGCAAAAAAGGTAGCTCTGCGAGGCAGTACTCACACTTTTCTGGGTCTTCTGCAAGCCAATTGCCTCCGGCGGCTTCTTTTTTCTCCGAAAAGAAGCAAAAAAGGTAGCTCTGCGAGGCAGTACTCACACTTTCCTTGGTCTTCTGCAAGCCAATTGCCTCCGGCGGCTTCTTTTTTCTCCGAAAAGAAGCAAAAAAGGTAGCTCTGCGAGGCGGTACCCACACCATGTCCCACACCCTTGAGAGACCAGTGCTTTTGCTTCTTTTCTAGAAAAGAAGGCCGCCCGCAGGGCAATGAGTCCCCAGAGGTACACACTCCGTGAGACCAGTGCTTTTGCTTCTTTTCTAGAAAAGAAGGCCGCCCGCAGGGCAATGAGTCCCCAGAGGTACTCACTCCGTGTAGCACACCCCCCAGAGACCAGTGCTTTTGCTTCTTTTCTAGAAAAGAAGGCCGCCCGCAGGGCAATGAGCCCCCGGCTTACTCACTCCGTGTAGCACACCCCTGAGAGACCAGTGCTTTTGCTTCTTTTCTAGAAAAGAAGGCGGCCCGCAGGGCAATTGGGCTGGATAGGGGAAGAAAGGGCTATATATAGAACGAAACCGGAAATTACTAGATGCTACACGATTTACCAGACTTGTCTCAAACCCAACAAGGAGGTGAGCAAACCACAGAGACCGACAAAACCGTCATCGTAGTCGACAATGCCCAAGGAGCTCAATGGCATGGCAGTGTCCAACAAGTCCCACACGAATTGCTTACCAGCAGCCTTCTTTTCGGCACAGACCTTCTTAGCACTTTCAGCGTCCTTCTCGTTCTCGGCCTTCAGGGCCAGCTCAGAAGAGTGGGCTCTATAGTATCTTCTGGAACTGTTGATGAGGTTAGAGACCAACCCAAAGAGCCAGAATCTAAGAGCGACCTTCTGGATGGTGCTGTATCGTTCGGTGCCGAACTTCTTTAATCCAACCGTGTGGATCCACATCACAGTGTCCAGGGTCATGTAACCGAAGTATCCGAGCTGTCTTCCGATCGTGGTCAGACGCACAAGAAGGTCCTCGTTCTTGTTGGCGTATGCCTGGACGGCCAGCTTGGCGTGAGTCAATGGCTTTCCGACTCTGAACAGCTTTCTGCTGGTGCTGAGCTGGCTCTGCAGGTTCTTCCAGAATTGGATCGTCTCCTTGCTGTAGCCTCTTCGGTACAAGTAGAAGGCAAAGAATCTGGACCAGTACTGGATCACTCTCATCACCTTCTCTCTACCAGCTATATCCCAGTAGCAACCATTAGCATTCCGTACCCCCCATTGTCTCCTGTATCACTTACCGGTAGAGTCCATTAACTTCAAGACCCTTTGATAGGTCGGATGACTGACAACTAACGACATTTTGAACTCTCTACGTGCGATCTCTCAGAAAAATAGCAAAAAAAAAAAAAAGAAAAAATCCGTGCCGTTGTGTCTTATCGGAGTCTTATATACGACTTGTCGTTGGCTCGTGGGATTTGGAGGGGGAACTTTCATTTTTGCCGAGGTTCCCCTGCTGTGCGGCGGCCCGTCTTAGCCGATCACCGTTTTCGTCTCGGACCGACGGTTTTCACTTGAAATCCAGCCATCGCAGGGTCTGTACGTGATGTCACTGCAGTGCAGAGGTTGGTAGTACTATGATTACTGTGTTTATTATATTTTATTTCTATAGCGCTGTCGTAAATGTGATTATTATTACAGTAGTGCCTTAGACGGACTTGCCTCCAATGAACTCGCTCCATCTCCTCACCTCGGTTGGAACGTCAGAGGCCTCCTTGTTGAGTCTCTCTGGGATCTTAGCTGCAAGCGTCTTGGAGAAGAGAATGGCGGTTTGTGGCTCGTTGAACAATGGCACGCCGAAGTCAATGGCGTTTCTACGCATGATGTAGTCCTTATCCAAGAGATCCTCGGCTCTGGCTCGCGCCAAGTTGATCACTCCCTTGATGTCGTAGTTTTCAAACATCTCGCTCAATGCTCGCTTGTCCGTCTTTGGAATGTCAAGAACTTCAACCTTGCATTGTCCCTGCAACGCCTTGTCCAGGTATTCCTTCACTTCAGCGTCAGCGGTGTAGAACTTGTATCCCAATGGAGCAAGGTTGAGCGCAACCTGTTGCAAATAGTCGTTGCCAATGTATCCGCCAAACAGCAATCCGGATGGTGGTTTAGGGACCTTGAAGTTCATCATGGACTGGATCGTGGTCCAGTACGCTTCAATCAAGTCCTTGCCGAAACAGGCCATCTCACCAGTAGAAGACATCTCCACACCGAGGAATGGGTCAGCGCCGGCAAGTCTGGTGAAGGAGAATTGTGGAACCTTGGTTGCAACATAATCCCGCTTAACCTCCATAAGATCAACTGGCGCAGGAACCTGTTGGCCAACCAACGCCTTGGTAGCAACGTCAATGAAATTAGTACCCAAGACCTTGGAAACGAATGGGAAGGATCGTGAAGCTCTAATGTTACACTCAATAACCTTGAGTTCGTCCCCGTTCTTGATGATCTGCATGTTGAATGGACCAGTGATCTTCCACGCTTCCGCAACCTTGACAGCAATTTCCTTCAATCGGGCCATGTCACTTTCAGAGAGACCGGTTGGCGGCAGAACCAGGGTGGCGTCACCAGAGTGCACACCAGCATTCTCAACGTGTTCGGAAACAGCGTGGACAAGAAGTTCGCCAGAGGAGGCGACACCATCGACGTCAATCTCTTGGGCGCCTTCAATGAACTTGGTGATCACAACTGGATGGTCTGGGGAAACGTCAGATGCGTTCTGAAGCTTGGAGGTGAGCTCAGATTCATCACGGATAACAGACATGGCGGCACCAGAGAGAACGTACGAAGGTCGGACAAGAACAGGATAAGAAACTTCGTCAGCAAACTTCTTTGCTTCTTCGATAGAAGTAAGCTCCTTCCAAGCCGGCTGGTCAACTCCAATGGAGTCCAAGATGGACGAAAACTTGTGTCTGTCCTCAGCTTGATCAATGTCCTTTGGATCGGTACCCAAAACCTTGGCACCGCCGTCCTCTTGGAGCTTCAAGGCGATGTTCTGTGGCAATTGGCCACCCACAGAAATGACAACACCAGCAGAGGCTTCAAGCTCGTAGATGTCCATAACACGCTCATAACTCAATTCCTCAAAGTACAGTCTATCAACCTCGTCGAAATCGGTCGAGACAGTTTCTGGGTTGTAGTTGACCATGATGGTCTTGTTGCCCATGTTACGCAGAGCACGGGCAGTGGAGACAGCACACCAGTCGAATTCGACAGAAGAACCAATTCTGTAGACACCGGAGCCCAAGACCATGACACCGTGGTCGTTGAAGTCAATGTCGTGTTCAGTGGCATTGTAAGTGGTGTAAAGGTAGTTGGTGTTAGCGGGGAATTCAGCAGCAAGCGTGTCGATTCTCTTGACAAATGGACGAATACCGAACGAGGTACGCTTGGCACGAACTTCGTTTTCAGTGGACTTGACCGCAAGAGCAATTTGCTTGTCAGAGAAACCCAGCTTCTTAGCATCCATCATAGTGTCGTGGGTGATTCCCTCCAAGGAGCCGATGGACTCGATGTACTTTTGCATTTCAACAATGTTCATCAACTTGTACAGGAACCAGTGATCAATCTTGGAAAGCTCGTGGACACGTTCGACGGTGTAACCTTCGTGCAGCAGGGCTTGGCCGACAGCCAACCATCTACGGTCGGTTGGGTTAGCCAAGGCATCGTCCAGGTTCTCGAACTCACCACCTTGGAAGCCAACGAAAGATGGGTCGACCTGTCTGATGGCCTTTTGGAAGGATTCTTCAAAAGTTCTACCAATGGCCATGACTTCACCGACAGACTTCATGGAACTGCCAATGTCTCGCTTGACATGCTGGAACTTGGACAGATCCCATCTTGGAATCTTGGTAACCATGTAATCAAGCGAAGGCTCGAAGTTGGCGGAAGTAGTCTTGGTGACGGCGTTTGGAAGCTCTGGGAGAGTGTAACCAAGACCGATCTTAGCGGCGGTGTAAGCCAATGGGTAGCCGGTAGCCTTGGAAGCGAGGGCGGAGGAACGAGAGAGACGGGCGTTGACTTCAATAACACGGTAATCCAATCCATCTGGTTGAAGAGCGTACTGGACGTTACATTCACCAACGACACCCAAGTGACGGATGATCTTGATGGCAGCGGAACGGAGCATGTGGTATTCTTCGTCGGACAAAGTCTGAGATGGGGCAACGACGATGGAGTCACCAGTGTGGATACCAAGCGGATCGAAGTTCTCCATGTTGCAGACGGTAATACAGTTTCCTTCGCGATCTCTGACAACTTCATATTCGACTTCCTTCCAGCCCTTGAGGGACTTTTCAACCAGGATTTGCGGGGAAAGGGACAAGGACTGCGACGCAAGGGAATACAATTCGTCCCGGTTGTTTGCGAAACCAGAGCCGAGACCACCAAGAGCGAAGGCGGAACGGACGATGATTGGGTAGCCAACCTGTTCGGCAGCATCCAAGGCACCATCGACGCTGTCGACGGCGATGGACTCGGCAATTGGAATATCAATTTCCTTCAAAGCCTGGGCAAACAGATCTCTATCTTCGGAGGTTTCCAACGTCTTGATTGGAGTACCGAGGACCTTCACACCGTAGCGTTCGAAAACGCCCATCTTCTCGAGCTCGATACCGACGTTCAGACCGGTCTGGCCACCAAACGTCAACAAGACACCGTCTGGTCTTTCGCGTTCAATGATGTAGGTGATGTATTCAGCAGTGACCGGAAGATAGTAGATTTCGTCCGCGAGATCGTGGGAGGTCTGGTTTGTAGCGATGTTTGGGTTGATCAGGATGGCCTTTTTGTCGGATTCTTTCAGAGCCTTGATAGCTTGGGAGCCTAATAATTGTTAGTATTGTCTTCATGTGGACAGGGTATTATTAATTTTTTTTTTGAAGAATACTCACCTGAATAGTCGAATTCACCAGCTTGACCGATACTGAGCCCACCGGAACCAATGACCAAAACCTTTTCAACATCAACAAGCGATTGAGCAATGCCCTGTTGGGACAGGATTCCTGCACCAACATAGGAGGGCTCAGCAGCAGCAGCCTGGGTGGAGTTGAAACGTCTCAATGGTCGCACGGAGGGCTTTCTTTGGGCAGTGGACCGGAAGACATGCTGAGCAGCCTTCAGCGACAACGCCCGGGTAGATGCATATCTGGCAGAGAATCTCGAGCCAGACGCGACAACAGAAGTTAACGTAGTTTTCGGGGTTTGAAATTTTTGCATTCTATTTTAATGCTGGCTTGTTTTCCAGATGTGATCAGATAAGTAGTCTTGACAAGTAAAAAGGGATACGATCATTCAATGGAGGTAGAGAAATCGAAGAAGGGTAGGATGTTTCCAGATCCTAGACGCTTGTGGGTGGGCGGATTTTCTTTCTGTGGTAGTAGAAAAGAGAGAAAGAAAAGAGAAAAGAGAGAGGGAGAAAAGTTTGAGTCACTTTTTAAGCTAAGAATTTTTCACTCTGAAAAAAAACGGGTAACCGATCCCGGTGTGGGAGAAAATGATTGGTCGGTGCGAGATATCGATGGTTTTGGCGAAAAACAGCTACTGAAATGGGAATCAGTAAATATCAGTCCAGTGAAAAAAAAAAAAAAAAAAAAAAAAAAAAAAAAAAAAAAAAAAAAAAAAAAAAAAAAAAAA